>SKCR01049015.1:2500-39689 GCA_019454045.1 Zanthoxylum bungeanum
TGTTATTATTATATTTATTTAAAGATAAAATGTTAAAAATATGCATATATATATATATATATATATATATATATATATATATATAATATATATATATATATATATATATATATATATATATATTCACTCTGATCTGATCATTGTTTAAGGCTTAATTAAAATGCTCAACTGCTTTTATACAGCAAGGAATCAGATAAACAACAATGAAACCACTGGATTTGGGTAACCTTTGAGCATGTTTCAAGAGCAAGCAAGTCGATACAAAGCTGAATCAAAATAACTTATCTTCCTTGGCTTCTATGTTATAGTTAAAGCTCTGATTCTGACAATTTGAAACGACTATTTTTTATCTGCCAAAAATCAATAACAAAGAGAAAATCAAGAAATCACAATTTAACATTAAAAATGGGAATCCAACTATGTAATGTTAGTTTTCAATCCATTTAGGAACTGAGAACATGATAATGATATGAACAAAATGTGGGTTCTAAGTAACTAATAAGGAAAATTAATAGCTAGGAGTTTAAAGAGGTTACTTGATCTGGTCCGTTTGGCACTCCTGGCATCTGAATCCTCTTTGTTTTCCTTGTTATTGTCTTCATTCTCATTCTCTTCATATTCTTGTGATTCGTATGCCCTGATAATGTAAACCTGTGGAAAATTGCTGATGCAATTAGTAACTATTCTAGTTGTATGATTATCCCAGTTTCATACATTACAATGATTATTTTTAAAACATATTAAATTGAAGCATGAAATAGCAAGTTGTGTGTGTAAACTGAACATCAACATAGACTGGGGGGGGGGAAAAAAACAAACCTAATTAGACTAATATGAGTTTCTGTAGTCAGCTACTAAACATAAACCAACCTATTATTGTTTTAGATTCTTTGTCAATGTAACAATCATTAAGCAATATGTAAATGAATCAGGGAATCGACTGTGCATAAATTGTAAGTCATGGTCTCAACCTTGAATGCGGTTGGCTTGACAAGCTGGAAAACGAGGCAATCCCCGTCGACAAGTTCATGATCAATTGAAAATCCTCGCCACCCACCGCTTAGACCAGTTTTTTCAGTAAGGTATTTTGTTGGGAACTCATTTTCTTCTTCATCCACCAAAGTGATAATTACATCAGAATGGGGAATATGTGCCTTGCAAAAATGGACTGGCAGACCCTATTGAAAATGTTGGAGAAAATTCTCAGACCAATAATAAAATAAAATTACAAAAGACAAAGATGATAAAAAGTTTTTCATCTTGTTGATATAATTACCAGCCAAAAGCCGCCGGTGACATGTGACTGTAGCATGGGCTTCACAAAACTTGGATATTGAGAATCCAAGCCAGATTGAACTACTTCAGCTCTTTCAATTGCATACTCTCTCTCTTCATCTGAAGCATAAACTCGATTCAGCAGATCTCTTCGCTTGTAACTCCTGTAAGTTGACCTCATAAATGGAAACAGATAAGCAAACATCAAAGGGTAAATGTTTGTGAATTGCCTCAACTCTCAAGCACCCAAAGCAAAAAAAAAAAAAATGGAGTTAACAGTTATTCACCTTCTTCTCGTCAGTAAAGGTTCAAATAGATCCTGCCAGCAGTAACCAGAACATTGATGGGTCAAATCCATTTTTCACAGAAGAATCTTTAAGCCATATATGTGCTTTTTATATTATATTAGCAACTGAGAGCTCGAGTTTAAACAGTGACAACCAATTCATATAGATTGGCATATTGACCAGAAAATCTTAAACATATGATATCAAAATCGGTAAGGAAACCTGTAATTAAGCTAAATAACAAGGAAATTGAAATTTTTTTGAAACAGATATACAAGTAAAGTGCAGTGATAATAGATATGACTAGAAACGAAGATCATTAGTACTCCAATAACATTTCAAAAATAATCCAGATTAATTTTGAAACAAGTACTAACTAATAAGTTAATATCTAGATACACAGAAAGCTCACTTCCTTGTAACTTGGAGGTGGCTTATCGGCAACGCGGCTGGATCTCCTCACTGGAACTGACGCCGGCTTCGAAACCCGCTTCGTATACTTTACACATAATCAAACAACCCATCAAACAAAACCAATAAAAGCATCCCCAGTCTAAAGCCATAAGTTTTTTCCCCACCTAAGAAAGAACTTTTATATATATATATATATATATATAAAAGTACTGATTAAGTGCTAAGAAAAAATTTTAAAAAAGCAATTATATGTAAACAATTTTACCCGTCAGGCAAAACTCATAAAAGCATTCACAGACTAAAGCGTTTTCGGCAGAAAAGGCATAATTATATGGAAACGATTTTACGCGTCAAGCAAAACACATAAAAACATCCAGAGACTAAAGCGATTTCTGCAGAAAAGGCATAATTTAGCTATTTAAAAGTGCTCTTAGAGCGAGTGTGTGTGTTACCGGAGAGGGCTTGGGGCTAGGGGTTTTAAGGGACTTGGCGAGCACGTTGAGTTTGAGCTCCTCCATTCGCTTCTTGTTCTCTTCAATTCTTTGGCGGCGGCATTCTTCGTATGTCAATTTTGATTCCACCATTTTTAGGGTTTTTGTTTTGGTCTTTGGAGTAGTGATTGATTCAATGGAAGCGAAGATGAAGAAGAAGAATAAATGAAAGAAGCAAAAGCCACAAGTGAAGTGACCGTTGGATTTTTCCTAATGATTTTTATCGGAGGCTGTGTCCTAAATGAGCGCCAAGTTAAAATATGGATTTGAATTTGAATTGGAATCAAGGGCATTTCTGGTTTCTCCGCAATTATAATTAATTATTATTTTTTATACCATGCTTTTTTATTATAATATTATATAATATATATCTATATATATATCACATGCTTGCTTGTCCCCTTCATAAATTACAGTGTTATTTCAAACTATTTCTGGAACTTTCCAAATTTGCCTCTATAGTAGGTTTTTTCCCCTAATTTATATCATACTTTAGAGTTATATATATGTTGGAGGTATTTTCAAGTCCTATGATATTTAAACAGTACGGCAGGGTAAAAAAGGTAATTCTCTTCTTGGTCGAGAACATTAATACCGACCCGATCACTAAGAGCCAAACGGTAGGTGGCCGAGCACTCTATGATCGGAAACCGAGCACTTGGGATCAGATGACCGGGCAATTATCAGATCGACAGTAGCGTTCTCAGTTCAAAAGACCATTATGACCGACCTCATGAAGACCGAGCATACAGCAAGACGTGCTCCAGGAGATGAGGAATCCTATTTCTACGGATGAAATGATAAGTTATCATATTTTCATGAGAGAAAACTGATAAGTCAGTGTCCTAATAGGATAAAGAAGGTGAAAGTGGTTTTCAACTAGGAATCCTTGTAAGAAAAGGAATCTAGGCAAATGAATCTGATTTCTTCGTCATTATAAATAGAGTGGGAAAGTATGTGTAAAGGGCATCAGAATCATTATTGTAAAACTTGTAAACACAAGAGATATCAGAGAAGCATATCTCGGTAATAAAAAAGATCGTTCGATTTATGTCCGTGGACGTAGGTTGGATCTAATCCGCCGAACCACGTTAAATCTCTTTGTCGATTGGTGCATTTATCTGACTTTTGCTAAATTTACTTTTGGTTCCCCCGTAACCGAACAAATTCACTATTGAGGAAGGATTACCTCGGGAGTAATATTCCTATATTACCCTGAGACCAAAATCAGTCGTCAACAGTTGGCGCCGTCTGTGGGGAGCTTCAACAAAAGCAGTTCACGTAATAAGGCAATGGCAGAAGGCGGAAATCACCGATTGTCGGGGAATCCTGCTACGGATTGGATGGAGAAAATGGAAGAAAACATGAGGAAAGATAGGGAAGAAAATCAAACCCTTCTAAAATCCATGATAGCTCGACTGAAGAGGATGGAAGGGATGAACAGCGAAAGACTTGACGCCAGAACCAGTCGAAGAAGAGGCGAAATACCGGAAGGAAAAAGGATTGTAGACATGAGTAAAGACGATGAGCCCAGGAAGAGAGGTCCCTACAGGATAAAATCCATAGTGGTCGAAAAAGATTCACAAACAGAAGACACATGGGAAGAATAAGAGGGAAGACAGTCTCCAAATTCCTCATATGATAACCCCCGCAACATCAGAAGAGGAAATATGGAGTATGGTGAGACTGAACGGGAAATCTCAAGTCGTGAGGAGCGCCGCACCCTGGAAAATAGACACGAAGAAAGCCGCATGAGGCGGCATGGTAGCACATATAGCAATATGAGATATTGGGTAATGAAAGAGATAGCCAAGTGGGGAGTAAACCTCAAGACTGACGCAGGAGATGCCCGGAACAGTGAGGAGGAATCTCCCCTCATGGAAGAAATAAGGTCGGTAAAATTCCCAATACGATTCAACATGCCATCAATGACGCCCTACAAAGGCCATACTGATCCGAAATCCCACATTGAAAGTTTTGTCCTATTGATGGAAGTTCAAGGAGTAATAGGGGATGCCGTGTGCAAAGTATTCCCCCTAACCTTAGGGGGATCAGCCATTCTATGGTTCAGGAGTTTAGCCTCAGAGAGCATCGGAAGCTTCACACAACTCAGGAAGTCTTTTGTTCGGCATTTCAAAGGGGCCTACGTCCCGAAAAAGACAATTGGGGAGTTAAGGCTCATGAAGCAAGGGGATGACGAGCCTCTAAAAACTTTCATCGAGCAATACCATACTATGGTGCTCGAGGTCGGGGGATACGAGTCGCTCGAGGCCTTGGAAATTTTGGAGGGAGCCTTAAAATCGAAAAACTATGGACCCACTTGAGGATCCATGACACACCAGACTACGCCACCGCTCTGGAAATAGCCCGGAAATTTTTTCATTAGAGAACGAGGAGAAAAGCTCCCGGAGGGGGACAGCCATCAGAGAGAGGACGATGAAGGCAGAGGCCCTTCGCGGGCCAGATGGGGAGTTCAAAAAACCTCCCCCAATGCGAAGGGAATTCAACCCAATACCTCGGAATGACCTGGAAAAAGGGACCCCAACCCAAGTTAACCATGTGGTCAGGGAAGAAGCATACATTCCTCTAAACAAATCACTGGGGCAAATCGTCATGGAGATCCAGGGAAAAGGCCTCTTGATAGAGCCCGACCTCAGGAGATTCCCCCCAGATAAGAGGAATAAAAAATCCTATTGCGAACATCGCAACTTGAGGGGACACACGACAGACGAGTGCAAAGACTTGCGGGAGCAAATGGAGGATCTGGCGCGGAATGGGTATTTGAATAATTATATCGACCATGAAGTTATGGCGGCTAGACAGAGGGCACAGTGCCGACAGGTAAATATCGTCGCAGGGGGGAAGACACTGGCCGGAGATTCCAACTGGTCAAGAAAAAACTATAGTCGGGCCCGGGGGTCAGAGGTGCTAGAAACAGAACGGTCTTCGGGAATGCAAGGCAGTCGGTCGGTGCCAATAATGTTCATGACGAGGATGCTCGAGGGGTGAGTTTCCCCCATGATGATGCGTTAATAATTAAAGCAACAATCGGCGGTTCAGAGGTAGACAGAATCCTAGTAGACCCCGGAAGTGCAGTAGACATAATCTCCAAAGATGCTCTGGACGGTCTTAGAGTGGAGTATACGACATTAACCGATGATGGGACTCCCCTATACGGATTCGGGGGCTCAACAGTCGTCCCATTGGGAAGGATACAATTGACAGTAACGATCGGGACTCGTCCCCGGACTCGGACGATTATGATAAATTTCACAGTGGTGGACTGCATGAGTAGTTACCATGTCATTGTTGGGCGGCCTTTCATGATGAAGACAAAAACCGCAATGTCTTTCTATTACTTAAAGCTGAAATTCCCCACCCGGGAAGGGATCAGAATCGTTTACGGGAATCAGAAGGTAGCCCGGAGCTGTTTTGCCACCCTCTCACTGGAAACCCTCTGCATTGAAGTGGGTCCCAAGAAAAGGCAAGAGAATGAGGACGGAGAAGAGGCAAGTAGGAATACGGGTCCTCGGCCAAATAAAGTTGCCCGGCTATAGGCGGTTGAAGAATTAGAGGTGACAGAACTTTTCGGACCTGGGAAGGGCACTACAAAATTATAGAGGTGGTAATGCCAGGGGTCTACATGTTAGAACAGTTGGACGGCACACGATTAAGGAAACCTTGGAATGCTGAGATGTTAAGGAAGTACTTTCAGTAGACAATTCCTTTTTTTGCAGCAATCCGACAAGGGTTAGGAGCTCAATGTAAAGCCTCTTTCGAAATGTCCCGCAGAGAGTTGTAAGAAGGGCAGTAGGTCCCCAAAAAATGAATAAAATGAATAAAATTTCCTCTTTCTAACAAAGAAAATTTTCACCTGACTCATTTAATTTTTGAGGATCAGGGTTACATCAGGGGGTGAATGCATGAGGAAGCGCGTGGACTCAGCATAACTACCATATGACTTACACTTAAGAGGGATAATTCGAAATAACAATCGCAGGGAGGGAGTGCCAACACGAGACGCCCAACCACGCCAGACCGGTGAATACGATTACGAGAATCTGTCATCGTGTACTTTGCTTGCCCAACGAATTTGTGAGAAACATAGCACGGGGAGGGATGATACCCCTGTGGCGTTTGCTTGCTCCAGTGTTACCGAGCATAAGGAGGAATATGCCCTTAATGCTTCGGACACTCTTTGATCCTCACTTATTCGATCATTTGGATCCGTGAGAAGCATAGCACGAGGAGGGATGATACCCCCGTGGCGTTTGCTTGCTCCAGTGTTACCGAGCATAAGGAGGAATATGCCATTAATGCTTCAGACACTCTTTGATCCTCACATATTCGATCATTTGGATCCATGAGAAGCATAGCACGGGGAGGGATGATACCCCTGTGGCGTTTGCTTGCTCCAGTGTTACCGAGCATAAGGAGGAATATGCCTTAATGCTTCGGACACTCTTTGATCCTCACCTATTCGATCATTTGGATTCGTGAGAAGCATAGCACGGGGAGGGATGATAGCCCCGTGGCGTTTACTTGCTCCAGTGTTACCGATCATAAGGAGGAATATGCCCTTAATGCTTCGGACACTCTTTGATCCTCACATGTTCGATCATTTGGATCCGTGAGAAGCATAGCACGGGGAGGGATGATACCCTCGTGGCGTTTGCTTGCTCCAGTGTTACCGAGCATAAGGAGGAACATGCCCTTAATGTCTCGGACACTCTTTGATCCCTACCCATTTGATCATTCGGATCCAAGAGAAGTATAGCACGAGGAGGGATTGTGCCCTCGTAGCGTATGCTTGCTCCAGCGTTGCAAGGATGAGCCCTCAAATAGTACACAGGCTCCATGGTGACCTGATGTATAGAGGATGTGCCCTTACCATTCTAAACGCTCTTTGATCCAAATCCCGGTTCGTCGGGACTCTGAATTGAAAGATTCGGGATTGTGTTTTGGAACCTCGGACATGATGTTGTTTCAAGGAATCCGAGCTGTTGTTTTACACTTTAACGTTTTGCTTTGGGATAAGTGTTAAGTCACCCCCGCCTTTTTAAATTTTATTTCCCAAAGTCTTGTTTTTGTTTTTCGCTGGTCTGGCAATGGGACACCCGTGCCAGATTCGGTGGGGCTTCAAAGGTTGATTCACTTCCCTTCCAAGCAAGTCCCAACGATTATTTGGCTCGGGGCTGGATTTCGTTCCGCCAAGGCCACTTGGTTATTCAGCTTGGGGCTGGATTTCGTTCCGCCGAGGCCATTTGGTTATTCAGCTCGGGGCTGGATTTCGTTCCGCCGATGCCACTTGGTTATTCAGCTTGGGGCTGGACTCGGGGCTGGAGTTCGTTCCGCCGATGCCATTTGGTTATTCAGCTCGGGACTGGAGTTCGTTCCGCCGAGGCCATTTGGTTATTCAGCTCGGGGTTGGATTTCGTTCCGCCGAGGCCATTTGTTTATTCAGCTCGGGGCTGGATTTCGTTCTGCCGAGGCCATTTGGTTATTCAGCTCGGGGCTGGATTTCGTTCCGCCATGACCATTTGGTTATTTGGCTCGGGGCTGGATTTCGTTCCTCCAAGGCCATTTGTTTATTCGGCTTGGGACTGGACTTCATTCTGCCGAGGAGGCCACCATGGTTTCTCTCAGCTCGGGGTCGGGTTACGTCCTACCGAGTCTGTCTCTTCGGACTAGAGACGTAACATTCCCCCAGAGACAAGTGTTTCTCTCAGATCGGGGTCGGGCTGCGTCCCACCGAGTCTGTCTCTTCGGACTGGGGATGTAACATTCCCCCAGAGCCAATTGTTTCTCTCGGCTCGGGGTCGGCCTACGTCCCACCGAGTCTGTCTCTTCAGACTAGGGACGTAACATTCCCATGGAGCTAAGTATTCCTCCCAGCTCGGGGGCAAGTTGTCCCCTCATGGCCGGACCTCGAATGATCATTTGCAGAATAGAAATCAGAGCAAATTGCGAAAGAATAAAAAAGAGAGGAATAGAGAGACATAAAATATTTACATAAATATAATCGTAAAAAAGTTGTTACAACCCGATAAGAATTACATAGGGCCCCAATCAGGTTACCCCATACAGATCGGCCCGCGCAAGGGCAATTAATTCTTCCTCAACAACCTCGGATGGCAGATGGCTTGGCTCGGCCTCAGAAGGAAGGACGGCGGCTTCCACATCAATGACCTGGGAGGCCCCGACAACTATGGCTTCAGGGACGGGAGCAGGAACCTCAGGTCGAGCCTCTTCAGGAGCAGGAACCTCAGGTCGGTCTTCGTCAGGAGCAGAGAGTACCAGGGCAATCGAGATCGGGTCGGGATCCATTACTTCCTCGGGAGGAGGGGTAGCCATTTCTGAAACTCTTCATGTGACATTTCCCCTTTGCAAAAACGAATGACTGTATGGATGGGCCCCATGTCTAGGTCGGGCAATAACATCGGGATAATCTCAGCGCAGTCCCCGACCCCATCGAGCCTGATTGAATCCCTCTCGGCCTCAAACTCCGCCCTTTCTCTTTTAAGATCGTTACGGACACGTGCCAGCTCTTCATCTTTTGCCCTCAATTTGAATTCGACGCTGCACACCTCCACCTTCAAAATCCGGTTGTCGACCTGGGAAGCCTCCAATTCCCTCTTGGCAGCCTCCAAATCTTTCTTGGCAGCCTCAGTATTTTTTCTCCCCAGAGAGGCGGCGGCCCTAAGAGATTTGTTTGTTGTGTGGGCTTCGACTGCACCCAGCTCCAGATTCTTTATGGCTTCTTCTTTGTTAGCCAGCTCGACTTCCATTTCGGTAAGACGGTTCTGAAGCCTCTGGGCTTGGCCGCCCTCAGATAGAAGACTCAAGAGGAGATCCTTATTCTTGGCCACCAGATAGGTCGCATGTCGAGAGAAAATAGGAATTCAAGAATCAGGTTAAGTAAAAAACTCAGAACTGGAATATATATATATATATAAAGGAGGGGGGTTACCTTTGCCATTTGGGAGCACAGCCCGGTAACCACGTCCTCAGGAGAGAGATCTTCGTATCTCGAAATATTTTCTGAGGAGACCGCCTCGGCCAGTTCGTTAAAGGTCGGCACCAGGTGAGAAGTAGCCTCTCTGATATCCTGACCGAGATCTTCCACGCTGAGGATCACGGCGCCTTTTCGTTTTTTGGAAGGACCCTCGGGCGTCTTCCTCTCTTTCCGAGCTGGCTGTTTCTTACTCAGAGTTTGTTCCTCTTCTATCTCCCGGACCAGCTCGGTTTCCTCGACACCAATCAGATGTCTTCTCTTTTTAGTAGGTCTTGTGGGGCTGGAAGGTCGGGAAGTGATTGTTGGCGACACCCGGGAGGGCGGAGACAAGCTTTGAACAGCCGGCGGAGCTGCCTCTTCAAACACCTTTGTAGACTCGACAGTTGCCGGCCGTTTCCGAGATGACCCGACCCCAACATGGCCGGTTTTCTTTGCTGTACCGGTCAATTGCTCAAGATATTTTGACCTCCTTGACATCCCTGCAAATGACAAAGGCAAAAGAGGTGGTCAGTCCGGAATCTGAACAAATTTAAGACAGCATCACACCAAGCAAAAAAAGGGACATGTTAGAAGGTTAGTAAAGCCTACTTATCCACCCCTAGACCTTCGGAGGAACGATTCGAATGAGGCCCGATTTGACAAAAGTCGCATCATTAACCAGCTCTTTCCAATGACCGGCATATCACCGAGCCCAGCATACCCGCGCCCGGACCTGATGGGAGACCTTGGGAGCGTCCCTCCAATAAGCTGGGAAGAGGCAAATGAGTTATAATTCTATCATAAAAAAAGAAAGAGCATGAAAACTAAGGGTTAGATTCCTAACCTCCCGTTCTGAAAATATCCGGGACTGAGATCTCCTATTCATAGGATCTCAAGACCCGCCCCCAATCTCATGTTGCCCAGAACCATAGATCCTTGAAGTTTTTGTTGGAGTCGGGAAGTTTGCCGACAACGTTTGAAGAGTCCGCGTAAGCAGAAAGGTAGTACCAACCATGATGCGTCCTTGGGTTGGCCTTCAATCGATACAACCTTTTCACCTCTTCAAGAGAAGGTTCGCTGAATCCCGCCAGACGCCAAATCACGTACAGACCGGCCAGGATCCTCCAACTATTCAAACTTAGTTGACAAGGGGCAATCTCCATCTCGGCCAATATCCAGGCGAAATAACGCTGAAATGACAGCCGAAGTCCACACTCAAAGAAAGCTGGGAGCAAAGCCACCGAACCCTCATCAGGGCGACTAGCACGATCCAGTGGTCCAAGGACCTCCAGGGCGATGTCGATTAGAATATCGTATCGCTGCCGGAGCAGCTCCAGGTCATCTTCAGTTATCTTGGAAGGCTGATCCATATCTAAACTCGAATAGTTAAATTCACCGGGCTCTAGGTCCTTTCGCGGAATCCTGAGATGGTAAGTATCTTTTTCGACTTCAGAAGGGGTATGGGGTAGTATCGATGTCCTCTATGCTTGGTGCCTCTGAGCCTGAGGAGAGCTCTATGGCAGAGGCAGTCGAAGGTTCAGCAGAGATTACCGAGGAAGATTCGTTGACAGACATCTCCGACATCCGGGAAATAAGAAAGAAGGGGGAGGTCAGTCTACAACTAAATTCTAAAACGGCCAGAGATTCCACAGTTATCCTTAGACTACGGAAAAGCTAAGCCTATGGGTCCTAAACGCCCTACCAACACCCATTAAAACATAAATCTCTCTCTAAAACAGCATCAGTCGAAAACACAGAACCCAGAACAAAAACACACAACACAAAAAAGAGAGAAAGCAAACATAAAATGAGGAGGTCGCTCAAGAGACTTACTTGATCCTTCTTCAAAACTGAAGAGAAATGGGTCAAAAGAGTGTCGGTTGCACTGAATCGAACATCGCACCGTTGGAGAGGAGAGTTCTTGAAAATTGTTAAATTTTGCCAAACAGATGCAAGGTAGTCGACTCGTCTTCTTATGGTCACGCCAAAGCATTTGTGACCGTCAGATCACGAAAGGGTCTCGGATGTGCGCCATGTGTTGACTCCGGGACCAAGTTGACAGAGTTAAAAGAGTGGTTGAGATTAGCCGTATTTTGGCGACAGCAGTGAACGGTCGATATTGTCTACTTTTTGGAGGGAGACCGAGGGATGTTTGACAAGTGTCAAACTCGGAGTAAACCCTAGAAATGATTTGATGGGCATTTAAACGGATGTGACGATTGCGCGTCTCGAGAAAGAGTCTCCAAAGGGGCGGTGAAAGGATTTTATCTTGACAGGAAAAAAGAATCCGACCGAACATCTTGGTCGAACCGAGGACATTATGGCAGCACGCCAATAAACTTCTCTTCTCAAAAGGTCAGTCATCACTCCATCAGGAGAACTATTCTTTTTATATAGTTCCCGGCACCAACTTGTATACTCATTGGAACCGAGAACTAGGTGACAGATGTTGGCGGTATTTTCAAGTCCTATGATATTTAAACAGTACGGCAGGGTAAAAAGATAATTCCCTTCTTGGAAGAGAACATTAATGCTGACCCGACCATTAAGAGCCAAACGGTATGTGGCCGAGCTCTCTATGATAGGAAACCGAGCACTTGAGATCAGATGACCGGGCAATTATCAGATCGACAGCAGCGTTCTCAGTTCAAAAGACCATTATGACCGACCTCATGAAGACCGGGCATACAGCAAGACGTGCTCCAGGAGATGAGGAATCCTATTTCTACGGATGAAAGGATAAGTTATCCTTTTTTCATGAGATAAAACTGATAAGTCAGTGTCCTAATAGGATAAAGAATGTGAAAGTAGTTTTCAACTATGAATCATTGTAAGAAAATGAATCTAAAAGAAGTGAATTCAGTTAGGAATCCTTGTAGGCAAATGAATCTGATTTCTTCGCCATTATAAATAGAGGGGGAAAGTATGTGTAAAGGGCATTAGAATCATTATTGTAAAACTTGTTAACACAAGAGATATCAGAGAAGCATATCTCGGTAATATAAAAGATCATTCGATTTGTATCCGTGGACGTAAGTTGGATCTAATATGCCGAACCACGTTAAATGTCTTTGTCGATTGGTGCATTTATCTGACTTTTTCTAAATTTACTTTTGGTTCCCCCGTAACCGAACAAATTCACTATTGATGGAGGATTACCTCGGGAGTAATATTCTCATATTACCCTGAGACCAAAATCAGCTGTCAACAATATATTATATTACTAAATTTATGATAAAATAATAATTGAGTACTGTAATCTTATGACAAAATAATATTTTACTATAGAAATTATAAAAATCTGGCATTTTAATATGTTTATATTAGTTGACCGTCATTAGACTGTTAGTTAATTTAGTTGACCATAGTGTTAAAATGTAATAGTCAATTAATGTTGAATTAATATTTTAATAAAAATAGTAAAATACTATTTTAACATAAGTTTTGTAATAAAATATAATATTTCAAAATTCCCAATCTCAATTGTTATTTTACTATAAATTTAGTAGTAATATAAAAATAATCATATATTTTAATGATATTTTGGATATAATATTAAGTTGACTTGCGATTAGCTTTTTATATTATTTTACCACGTTTATAACCATACTACAAATAAAATTTAATAACACATATTTTTATCTAATAACTATTCATTCAAACAAAATATTTAAAAAAATTAACACAAAATTCAACTCAACACTGAGTTCAAGTCTTATGATAATAATCTACACCAATATAAACAAATTCAAGATTTACTCCTAACTTATAATCTGAATTCTTTTCCTCTATTATGGGAAAACAATCTTTATCACCTTACCAATAACCCTACTACAGCAGTTGAACAAATAGGAAATCAATGAATTCCATCTTATTGTGATTTGGCTTTGACCAATGGCAATGCAAATTGAATTATGAATTGATTGAGTTTAATTAAGAATCAAATATGTCCTAAAAAGTGGCAGCTTAGTAGGTTTGATGAAGCCAAATATATTTAGAAACAAGAATGAACACTTGGTGAGATTCGTCAATCTGTCACAAAATCAATCAGCCTAATACAATTGCAGCTTTATCAAAAGTTCTTAATCACTTCTGCAAAATAACTACCAGTATTAGCACTGATATACCAAATTTCAGCTGATGGCATTTGGTAACCACAAAATAGCTCATTTTGCAAGGCAAAAGCTGTAAACCAGTTGTGCATGGACTATTTCTCATCACCATGGAGCCTTTGCCATTTCTTGGAACACAACTTCAAGACTATCATCAACATTCACATCCAATGACTCAATCTCGGAATCAAGTTCATTTATTCTACCTCTTACTTCTGAAAGCTTCAATTCCAGACTTCTCTTCTCTTCCTCTGCGTTTTCTCGTTCAACTCTAGCCTCCTGAAACCTCTTGGACTTGGAAGCAAGGTTCATAAGTTGATCCAGCCTGGTTAGTAAGAAGCCAACATTCATCCCCATCATCTTAAAGGCTTTCAAAGTTTTGTCCCAGATTTCAAAATTACATTGTGGGGTGGTTAACTTAGAAGCTCTAATGGCATCAGCGATGTTGATGGTCTCGGACATCATTCCAGAAATCAACCTACAATTAAGACCATCGAGAAGAGAGTCATGAAGGAATGAATTCTGATTGCAACAAAGCTCATAGTATTTGGTCCTAAGGTGCTTGGAGAGTGAAGAGTCAAGGACTAAATCATTTACAACAATACTGAAATCCTCAATACTTTTCACTTCTTTAAAGCCAACAACAGATTCACAGAATTTAAGCCCATTG
Source organism: Zanthoxylum bungeanum (assembly GCA_019454045.1). NCBI lineage: Eukaryota > Viridiplantae > Streptophyta > Magnoliopsida > Sapindales > Rutaceae > Zanthoxylum > Zanthoxylum bungeanum. The sequence continues at coordinate 16,744 of SKCR01049015.1, forward strand.
AGGACCTCAGAGCCAAGATCTTTGCTTTCATCTTCAGATTTCTCCGATACATGCTCAGGACTAGTAGTACTAGAGATCATACGGTAATCCTTCTGCAAATTTTCTTGAGGAATGTCCCGTGCAAGGGGCTCCCAATACTTATCATCCTGATCTTCTTCGCGCATACTGTTATGCTTCGCTGCATGATATTCATCATGGAAAATAACCAAGGAAAACATCGAAGAAATAAAGGCAAGTTTCTAACATCCAATTAAAGTATGGGTGGAGGAAAAACAGAAAAAGGAACTGTAAACTTACCAGAATCCAGTTGTCGATTGGAAGTATCTAGTTTTAGTAGGCCAAGTGCACCATCCACTTCACCTAAATCTTTTGATCTCACAATGTACACCTTAAGAAAGTGTAGACAACAATCAGGCATTTAAAATGTATTAAGAACAAAGAGTGATCTCCAAGCACCAAAATATCTTTTTTATTGTGCACAATATCTATGGCTATTTCAATGAACAATCCCGATTAATATTATTAATCAATCTTATTGTGGTTACATGTACCATTTTGGAGGAACTGAACATGCTGTAACCCCATTATACACGTGTCAGCAAGGATCAGGTAAGATCACCAATGCTTTTGTTTTCTGTTTTCTTCTTAAACTGTAAAACACACAAGCTGAAGTCTATCATTTCAATGCCACCATCTATTCCTATAGTCTTCTTGAGATTAGGGAGGATTAAGATGCTTCATTTTTCAAGAGTTGGTTAGCAAAGATCCCATAACTTTCAAATCACTAAATTTCTCCTCCCACTCACTCCATCTAACATACAGTCCTATATAAGTCGCAGTTGAAAATTGAAATTAAGCTTTCACGGGATATAAAAATTGAAATGTGAAAAAACATATGAACAAGATTCATTCAATACCTTAAATTTGGATGGTTTAACTAAATGAAAAACTAATACATCACTCTCCACTAATTTGTGAGATAGTGAAAACCCTCTCCATCCTCCACTTAGGCCGATCTTTTCGACAAGATATTTCGTATTATACTCTTGCCCACTCTCATCTTCCAAAACAATCATTGTATCCTGTTTGGGCAAATGACCAGTGCAAAATTTCTTAGGAAGACCCTGCAAGCAGAGATGCACTCAGATGCAAAACTGGGTAGTGATTTCTGATTTAAATGGAAAAGCATTGGCGGAAAGAGGTTTACCAACCAAAACCCTCCAGTAACATGTGAGCGGAGCATAAATTTAATAAAGCTAGGGAATTCAGGGGCCAAATTAGCTTGAATTTCCATGGCTTGCTCCATGACAGCAGTTTTAACTTCTTCACTGTCGTACAAATCTTCATATGTGGATCTCTTTCGCTTTTCACTACAGCAAATAATAGAGACAGCACCATTAGAAGATCATTCAATTTCCAATACATTAAAACATGTTGAAGATCCATTCACTTAAATTATTCACTAACCATTTAGAATTCCTTGGTTCATTACATACGACCTGTCAAAAGATTCACAAAAATCCCCACTAATTATTATTTATTTCTCCAATAAAAGAAGCAAGATACAGATGAATTAGGGAGTAAGCACACAATTGCAGCTGCCCAGATGAGCAAAGGCAGAGAAGAGTGACCACAAATTGGCTAGCCACATTTTAGGCACAGATATAGAAGAAACCCTCTGAAACAAAAACACCGCATAGCATGATCCAAGTTCTATTATTATTACTTTTGAGAAGCGAACAAATAACTCATTCGAATGTGTGCTCCTAGAAGTTGTTTCGAAAACTTTTACAGAGCCAGAATAAAATTACAAAATTGCTCTGCATTTTCGAAAACAGAAATGGTGTTTCTTCAGTAGTTCTGAATTCATTTCGGGACAAACCCCATGAAAGTTACTCTTGCACATACTCTCTAGTTTTCCTTATTCTCTGAAATTGTTTCACATATTGTAATCTCAAAACAATCCTATAAATATTCCATAATAACTCCTAAACTTCCATTAAAGACTAAAAGTACTAAAAAACAACCGAGCCCAAAGAAACAACCTTTTCATATAATCTTCACTTCCGTTTCCAAAAATAGAAACAGCATATCAATCAAGAATATATCAATAGAAAAATCCACGAAGATCATCAAAACAAGCAGCTCACATATTTTAAAAGTAATAAAAATAAAAATAAAAATAACCACTGAAGGTCCCTGACGGCCGCTCCCGCTCCCTTTCTTTCGAAACATCTTTTCCTTCTTAATCGGTGGCCTTCCCTTCTTACCCTGCAAATGGTAAAACCCAGATGAAAAAATTATTAATACAATGAAAATATTAAAGTTAAAAAAGAGAGAGAGACCTTGGGAGGAGAATGGGAAGAGCTATTTCGTTGTTTTGGAGAAACAGCCATGGCTTGAGTTGAGTGGAACTGTGGAAGTAAAATTAAAAAGATGTGGAGTTTAGTGTTTTTTTTTTTCAAAAAAGAAAATATAATGATGGTATTACTAGTAATGAAGGAGAAGATGAAAAGACCGTTCCATTTGAAATTTGTTCCTCGATTTTCATGTCACTGCGTCATTTTTATCTGACGGGAAGTCTGCAGTCACCTCCCTAAACCTAAATTGGAGCCAATTTTTCAAATTCATTCCTACCGGGCTTTTTCGACTTTTCATTATATATATATATAAATACTTGATTTTGACGTTGTTAGAATATTTGAAGTAAACAGAGATAAAATATTATATAATAATATTTAAAGAGAGAAATCACATTTCAATATTAAAGAGTTGGAAGTAAAATCTAATTTAAAGAATATTAATTGGTATATTTTTTGGAAACAATTTTGATGATGTGACTCACTTTAATTAAATTGAATTATTAAATTAGATTTAAATTATTTTAATTAAATTGAATGAGATTCATTTTAATTATATTATTTCAATATATAAATAGTTATTAGTAATTTCAACCATCAAAACTACAATAAAATTAAGAAATATAAGATATTATATAATTATATATGAAGAGACAGAAATGACTCTTCAATATTGAAGAGTTAGAGCAACTCCAAAAGTCTTTTCTAATTTCACTCTTCAAATATCTATTTGATTACTTATTGAGCAAACTGAAAAGTGGAAAAATAAACCATCTTCCAAAAGTTTCTTCAAATAAAATTAATGATATATTATCTTAATCAAATTGAATGGGCTCACTTTAGTTATATGATTTTAATATATAAATAATTATAAGTAATGATGCTGATGTGATTAAAAAGTATATGATTCATAATTTAAGTTTTATGTTTTATAGTATATGATTTACATGTTTTCAAGAACAAGTAAATAATAGTTTTCAAAACGACAATATAGTACACTCCCCTCAATTTAATTGTATTGTTATTTAATTATATTATAAGCTTCAATTATGTGATAATCTTCAATTATATTATATATATTTTCACATCCATGATATGATTCAATTGTATTATATCTCAATTTTATGATATACTTAAATTATATAATATATTCCACATTTATGATTTATTCAATTGTATGATATATTTCAATTATATTTAACGCTTCAATTATGTGATATTCTATTTGACATGCTACTTGATCTAAAATGAACTAAACATTTTCTTTATATTTTTCTCATGAAATTAATTTTCAGATTAATTATGTGTTTTTGTAATATATTTATTTTCATCTTCTTATTATTTTGAAATGCAAATTTAGAAGGAACGAAAGCTCTACAAATTGAGAATCGTGGAAGGGTAATATGGACATTTTAAGATTTGAATTAATAAGGTTGTTTGAACTTGGAAACAAAAGCCACTAATGCATCACCCAATAAATGATCCTTTGAAAATAAAAGATAGAAATTAATAAGATGACATATCAGTTTCCCTCAACATTTTCCCTCCATTTTATATGTAAGGGTAATATGGACATTCTAAATATTCATACCCCCCTTGATCTGTTATTTTTCAATTCTCCAAATTCTTCATTTTTATACTAATCATTGAAAGTTATTAATTTGTAATATTTCTACTCATAATATGAAACGTTATTAATTTTGTAGTATTTCTAAACTCTCATAATTATTATAATTTGTAGTATCTCTAGATTTTCATTAATCTTCCAAACGTGTCGTGGGTTACTATATTCTCTTTTCATTTTTCAAATTCTTTAACATTTAACCTTTATTTTCTCAGCTCCTCTAAATTCTTTAAATTCTTTATTAATTATCGAAAGTTATTAATTTATAATACATTTAATTAATATTATGGAAGTGGTGGGTCATTAATAATAATTTATAATTTAATAGGTCTTTAATTAATGATATGGCCTCCCAAAGTCTTATAATTATTACCAACTCAATTATTAACGGGAATTCAAGAATCATTACTAACATAACCTATAAAATAAGGGACATAGTTTGGTGATGTAGGGTTTATGATCTCATATTGATGTCCTAGATTCGAATTTAGAGAGTGTGTTTCTTGTAAGAGTATGAGACAATCAAGAGTTTTACCAGCTCTACTTAAGTCCGGAATGGGTAGTTTAACGGTGAGATTTTCAACGATTTAAAAAAGGAAAAAAAATATATTCGAATTTAACATACATGTATAAGAAAAACAATGGGTTTGATTTGTAAGATTTGCATCATCGTTTCATAAAACTGGAAAGCACCGCCATAGATTGCAGATCAAAGGGCTCATTCAAAGCTCAGAAAATGACAGTCACGAGTACTGCTAAATAGTATCAGGCTATCAGCTGGCAAGATACAAAACTATCAAGTGTCATCTCATGATAAATCTTATAAGCTAGTTAAACTACACTTTATTATTTACACAGTATTAATCTGCAAAGTTAGTACAAACTACAAACTGATTTAATCGCCAGTTTTCGCTGCCGCGGCTCCGCCACCTAAAACACAACAATAGAAATAGAATAGAAACAATAACAATAACACCAACAGCAATACTATGTCTAGAAATATTTCTCACTACCATAAAACCTAACAAAAAAACAGTCACTGTTAAGAGACAAAGTATCTAATCACCATGGAGCATGAGCCTCCTGAAAGATAAGCTCATGCTTCTCGGCTTTCACCTTCAATGACTCTAACTCGGAATCAAGCCTCCCCATTGTCTCTTTCAATCTCAAAAGTTTCGATTCGAGACTTCTTATCTCCTCTTCTGCACATGCTTGCTCTAGACTTACTTCTTTAAGCCTTTTTGATACCTCGGACTCTTTTGATTCGAAAGCAAGGGTCATCAGCCTGTTCAGTCGAGTACGTAAGAATCCAACATTCATGCCCAACAACTCGAAGCCCTTCATAGTTTTGTCCCAAATCTCGTAATCAGCTCGACAAGTGGAGAGGTTGCAAGCCCTAATGGCCTCTGCAATGTTGACAGTCTGGGTAATTATTTCAGCGGCCAATTTACAGTTAATGCTCTTGAGAAGATGTTCATGCAGAAAGGAAACCTGAGAGCAGCAGAGGTCATAGTATTTAGTCCTATGGTGATCAGAGAGCTCAGAATCAATAGCCAAACCATCCACAAGAATGGTGAAGTCAATGCTTTTCAATGTGTTTGGGTTAGGGACGTTAGCCTCAGTTTCATTATTAAACTGATCTTCAGCATGTCCATTACTGGTCTCTAACACCATCAGGCTATTGTTTTGAGCTTTGTCTTGGTGAAATCCTAGAGGAGACTTTATACGTTTCGCCCTTTTGTTTTTTTTCATGTTCTTCTCTGAGTGAACTTCCGCTGTAACTTCAAACCCAACATCCAAGGGAACTGTGAATAGATTACATCAATTTTGTAATCATTTATGAAATAATGTACATAAAAGCATAAATCGAAACACACCAGAATTAAGAGGTTTTGCATCAGCATTTACATTCACAAAGCTGTTCGCTCTCACTGTGTACGCCTGCATGAATGGAACAAGGTGCCACAAATGAGTTAAATACCTATATTACCAGAATTTTACCCTTGTTACTCCCATGAGTTATTCAAGCATGTGCAGGTATATGGGGGAGGGACGGTTGTCCCGCAAGATAACTGAATTGTTTATTTCAGTGCAAAACAATTGCAAATGCTTTCTTCTAATTCTCCTCAGTAATAATGTACTAGAGTTCATATTTGGAGGGGCTTTACAATCATTTTTTTGATTTCTTTATATTCTCTTATTCTCTATTCTAAGAATTGCACATTCCAGCTGCTTTGTGAATCTCTATGAAAACACCACAAAGTTGAATGCCTCTTCCTCATAATTCATTTTTCCAAATGAGGAACTAAAACAGAGAGGGATTTGTAGGAAAATTATACGACACACAAACATAAACAAAAATATCTGAATGTCACCTTAAATTTTGTAGGTTCAACCAAATGGAAAACTAAAACATCGCCCTCATATAATTGGTTTGCATCAGAAAATGCTTTCCATCCACCACTCAATGCTGTCCTTTGGGCAATATAATTTATTTTGTATTCTTCCCCACTTTCGTTTTCCACAATAAATACTGTATCTATCTTTGGCATATTGGATTTGCAGAATCGCATAGGAATATGCTGTCACCAAACAAGTTAGAACAAACAAAGGATTCCAGAGCTGGAGGAATTATGCGTTCTTAAATTTGAGACAGAATGTTAGGCTTACCAGCCAAAAGCCATGACTAACATTTGACTTAACCATGGCTTTCCAAAAGCTTGGGTAGCTAGGTGCTAGGTTTGCTCGAACCTCTTCTGCTCGCTCTATTACCGGCGAATTTTTGGCTTGATCATATAGGTCACCAATCATAGCTCTCTTTCTTCTACTTCTTCAGTTATATTTTAAAGGAATCAATATAAAAAAAAAAAAAAAAAAACACTTCAAACTTTATAATGATTGAACTTAAGACAAAAGAATCAAGATAAAATCACAGACCTTTTAGACTCCTTTGAACTATCATATGCTACCTGCTAAAAAATTATCAAGATTTTTTCATTAATTTACCATTTGGATTTATAAGAATAATAACACCCTATAAATCATTCCACTGACTAAAAGAATTTTAATTACTATACCCACTAGATTTCTAATTTTTCTGAGACAGAGCTATTCAAAATATCCAGAAAAGGGTCAATCATGTCCAAATTGAAATCCAGCTGGCCAGTTCAAGGGCACAACCCCATTGAATTGGTTTCAGTATCAATCAAAGTATGTTGTTGGACACCCATATGAATGTTGTTTACCACTAAATTTACAAGAAAAATATGTCCATTTTTACTACTAAAGAAGATGAAAAATATGGAAACCACTAAGGGGGAAAAATATGTCCATCAACCAATCATTGGGTTGGTGGTATTTATTAAGCTCAAGAAATTTGGTATCAGAAGTTGAGAACAGGTCCAGATCTCACCTAGAGCAAGATGCAGATATAAAAAATGAGTTCACAATTTGCATGAACCAAAGCTAGCTAGACTGAGAACTATAACAAGATGGTTGGTTGATACACAAAAGGGCTACCTACTGTGGGAGTGTGAGTGAATCATTTCGAAAATGGAACCCTGTTAATGCAAGGGAATTTTCTTTCGCCCAAGTCCTCCAGGCCCCAGGCAGTTAACGGGGATAAATCAAAGGAGGTGGCCTTATGGGGTTAAAACTAAAGGAAAATGGGTATCCTATTTGTGCATGCATATGTTCATATTTTTTCACTAGAAATGTTTAGAACTCACTCACCACTAATACCTAAGCACACACAAACCCTCATCCTAAATTCACCTGACCAAGAGAAAAATAGCACTTCAGAATGGTAACCTAGATGTCAGAGTGAAAAAACCAAGACAATTAAAAGCCAGCACATATATGTTAAGCACTGTCAGAAACACATAGGTGTGAGACCTATCCATTTCTGAAAGCAAAAATGACCAAAAACTGAAAAACCCCTCGAAATACCAAAAAAAGAATAGCACATATTAAACAAAATCCTGAGGATAATCCTGCTTATTACTCTAAACCATAATCATCAAGCTAACAATCTCCAAATGATGAGGATACCATTACCAATAAAAAAAAAATACCAATTAACATATCCCAAATTAAACCTGAACAAAAATTTTCAAGCAAATGGGGTGTTATCAAAAAGATCTTCTCACAAGTACAGTCAAGGACAACGAATCCACAGGCTTCTCACTCACGTGGGTCAGCTTCATCTTTCTCTCAGCTGTCTTCTTTCTCTTAATCTGGCAACAAAATGACCAGATTCAAAATATAAATTACACAAAATCAAAACAAGCAAAAAAGAAAATGAAAAACAAATGCACCAAAAGAGAGATAAGGAAGAGACAGTGGTGATTTTGTGAAGAGGGGTTTCTGGGTCCGCTTGGTCTTCCATTAAAGCAAAAGCGTAGGGGTTCAGTTCTGAAACTGAAATCTGAAAAAGATCATGTCCGTCCGTTTCTAGTTTCTTGTAATAATAATTTCATCAAAGTTAAGAAGTGCTTTTATTTCGGGAGGCCTACCTGTTATTAGATTTTGGGTCTCCTGACATCATCCGAATTTTTTGTGAAATTTTCTTTAAAATGAAAATAAGGGATAAATAAATATTTCATGTACATTTGCCCCATTTTTTGGGTTTTCACAAAATCTAAGATTCACAATAGTCAAGTTCGGTTACCTTAGTAATATTAATGGTCATGGGAACTTTAAAGGATTGAAGAATGCGAAAAAAAAAAAACCAATAAATAGACAAACTATGAGAGATATCCAGCTGTAATTTAACCCCACTTATAAGAAAATTTTAGGACGAAAATTTATGGTTTAAAAATATTAATTAATTAATAATTTTAATTTAATTTAAGATTCATATTTTTAAAGACTCGTCTAAAATCATCCAAATATCAGAGTACTTTTAGAGACTCTACAACTATAAGGACATGAAATGAGTAAAAATAATATAATTTGTATTCTTATTTTTAAACAGAAAAAGTTTGAAAAGGTTATTAGGCCATACATATATCAAAGTTTCTGAAAATGTTTTTGAATATCTGAGTAGTGTTGTATTAAATTGGGGTTGATAAAACTTATTATATGATATGGGAAATTTTAAAGCTAGTGGTTTAATAGATCCCTTGTCATCTATTTATTGTAGTAATAAAAGCATATAACTAGCGACCCTAAAAATTTGGAATTTTTAGTTAAGTTTGTGAAATAGATTCCATTTGTGATATGCATGATGTTATGAACAAGTCACAATTAAGTCTTGTCAGGTTTATTCCTTTTCTTGGCATTAGCTTCTGACTGGCTTCCAAACAAAGTAAATCATCATAATTTTCACTAAATCATTCCTCATTTAATAAAGAATAAATCATATTATCATTTATCAAGCGAGGTAACGTAAAATCTAAGTTGATATGGACGGAAATCATAAAAAAAAAAGACTTAGATTTTACGAAACTTAATGAAATAATGATTTCGAATAAAATACACTGGCATCAAAAATCCTTCTTAAGTTTATTTTAGTAACATGTCTTTGATACATTAAGTGCTTCCTAAGACATACTATTGCAATAATATGAAGCATCAACAAAACTCAGCCTGGAACATGAACTGATGCTTCTCAGCATTTAGCTTTCCAATCTCTCTCATTTTGTTCCGAAAGTTTCAATGATCAATATCTCTTTCATCTCCTGTTGATTATTTGTGGTTTCGCTCTAGTTTAGTTTCTGCAAAACGATCTCCTTGATATTATAGACTTATTTGATTTTGAAGGAGAGTCTTTTATGTCCACTCAGTAAAGTACATTGATTCCAACGTATTCAAGTCCAAAAGTTCAAAGCAAGTACAATATTTTTCTCAATGTACAAAGCCACTGAAGGGATGAAAAGTTACAAGCTCTAGTGGCATGTACAGTGTTAATAGTCTCAGAAATGAGTCAATAACAACAGCAGCCAATTTACTATTTTGAGGGATCTTTATCTTTTTCAGGTTTAACATCCAAAAGAATTTTTCAAGAGACCAGGAGAATAACTTTATCGGCGGCTAAAGATAGTACTTAGCGTACAAAGAGTTTTTTTTTTCCACATAGAGATGGTTTACGAAGTTCAAGTTTGTGAACACTTGATTATCATATTGGGCATGACCTTATAAGATTGTATGTCCTAAAATTTATTGTGCATTTCATAGTTTAAGGGGTAATATTTTTGTAATACAGTTTATTAATTATTAATAAAAGACATTTGTTTTCTACACATAGTTATATCCATATTTTACGTGTATGTCCCGAGACATTATGTCATATAATATCATTAATCCAAAAGCATTTCATACTCCAGATACGAGTCATAAGAGTTCTCCCAGGCATAAGAAGGACATTTGTGATTATGAGAATTACCGATATTTATACGAATAAGTCTTAAATTAAGTTCCGGAATCGGAATCTACCCAGGAAAAAATCGGTTCCTAACTAAATGGAAACGGAACCTACTCAATTAAATAGGACACCCTATTAATTAGTTCTAATTCGGTTCTGGTCCGATTCCGATCCGATTCTGAATTATCCAATTTACATAATATTGTCAAACTTTGAAAATACAATTATTTCTTACACTTGAATGAATATTACAAAATATTCTTGTTAATTGTACATACATAAATATTATATAAATACAACAACAAATAAAAAAAGAGCAGAAAGCAGAAATAACATAAAATAAAAAGCAGAAACAACAGAAACAACAGTAACAATAGAAAGCAAAAACAGCAGCAACATCAAAATGCAGAAATAGTAGAAAACAGAAACAACAACAACAACAGAAAGCAGAAATAGCAGCAATAGAAAACTACAGAAAGCAGCAAGCTTAAAGTAGCAGTAACAACAGAAATGAGAAATAGCAGAAAGTAGAAACCACAGCAACAACAACAGAAATATCAGCAACAGAAAGAAGAAATAGTAGAAAGTAGAAACAACAACACTATGAAACAGCAATAAAAAATAGCAAGCAGAAACAACAACAACAACAACAAAAGACAAAAACAACAACAAAAACAGCAAGTAGGCACTAGGCAGCAATAGATGAAACTGCAGGCACATCAACACAATAATAGAAATCAGAAACAACCCAAACAGATATAGAAACTACAACAGTAAATAAATGATTCACTTATGAGATTTCATCATCTGTATCAACACTGGTATCATTATCAATAAAACCATTATCATCTAGAATCGTCAGCCCACTCATTTCTGTTACAATTGAAATTGAAATTACAGAAAAATAAAATATTTTACCTTACATGCATCATATTTTTCTACATTTTTAATTAATTCGTCAAGATTTATTGGTGTTGGCGCACTCATTAACCAATCTTGAGTACATATTGAAAGTTCGTAATAACCTAAGGTTCCGACCTTATGCGAAATTACACACAATAACTAGACAAGTCCTGTTACTATGGGATTTCAACAAGCAACTACAATATCCAACAAATAAAATATATTACTGTAGGCATTGCATTTTTGCATACCGAACCCGATGAGGAGTCTTATAAGGAGGCACCGCCTTTTAGTCGTGGAGTTCGCGGAAAGCGGTCGAAGGAAAGGTTAAGTCAAGAGATGATATATTTCGGAATTAATCCACTAAGTTCACTCAAAGTTTGCTTGCTGAATGGTCGTTTCAAAGTGTTCCTACAGCCCGAAAATCACCGCAAACCCTTCCAAACCCACCTAGACACCCAAATCCACATCCAAAGCCTATTAAACCAAAACCAACCAAGCACCAAGCCCACCACCTAGGAGGCCCACGACCTTGACACCATTTTCTACCCTCCTTACACTATTCCATCATGATTTACCCTTCTACCTATTCACTTTAACATTTGACCTTGCCTTTTACCTTGATGTTAACTTTCCAAGACATTTATTAAACCAACCCTACATCATTTAATAGCCTCCCTCACCAAGTCAAGCACTCCCCCCACACTATTAATTCCCTACACCCCACGCCCATCACCATCCCACCACCTTTGATTCATTTTTCAAACCATCTTTTGTATATGTCAACAAAGCCATCCAATTATGCATTTTATTTCAACCAAGTTTGGTATCAAAATAAATATCCTTGGCCTACCCATTAAATGCACTCTAAATTGCCTATATAAACCGTGATTTTTCTGCCTTGGGGAAGCCATTAGAGATCAAGGATATACCAAGCAAAATATCAAGTATTTGGAAGATCAAAACAACTCTCATTCAGCCCATAGTGTTCACGCCTAAAGCCACCACCTTCACTGCCCTCACTCCACTCTTCACACGTTCAGCCCACTGTTCCCCCTTCTTGTTCACGCCATTTGCTACCATTTAGCTCCCTAATTACCTCATTTAACCTTCAAAACGCCCAGCCCTCTACTGCCTATCAACATTCACGCCAAAACAGCCCCAATAAGCCCCAACAGTCCACCAAAACAGCCCCAAAACTCACTGCAGTTCACGCCCAAGTTGCCCCTCATTTATCCCCTGAAACTTGCGCCTAAAACCACCCCAATTTCCCTCTCAAACCAGTACATAAGTTGCCTCATCCAAGCCACATTATCCACACCAAAACAGCAGCTCATTCACGCCCAAACAGTGACCAAAATCACCGAAACAGTGAACCAAAAACTGCACTTATAAGTCTTCGAGAAATCGAGCTTACGGCGACCCAATACCCTTCAAAATTCACCAAAACAAACTTATATTCATTACCAACCAGTGGGCAAAGCACGAAGACTTGGAACGCAGCGAAGTAGACTCAAAACAGCGAGCGAAGTGGCAAAACAGTGAGCGAAACACTGCAACAGCGAACCGGTGCGATCGTGGTGACTTAGCCTTTCCGACGGCCGTGTAACGCGCCTCCGAGCAACGACAAAAAAGGTTAGACCTGAGGGTTTATATTACAAAATTCTCTCACATAAAATAGTAATTTAAAAATGTATTTTATGATATTTTAACATGAATAGTTAGCTTGGCATGTTGTTGGAATTGACTCACATGAAATAATGGCCTAAAAAATGTATTTTATGTGTTTAATTAGTTTAGTATGTTGTATTAAATTTATTTGCATGAAATAATGATTTAGGAATTGTATTTTTATTTGTTTAGTATGAATGGTTATTTGAGCATGTTATTAGTTTACATGAAATAATGACGTAGGAAGTATGTTTAATTTAAATGGTTGTTTAAGTATGTTATTTAGGATTAGTTTACATGAAATAATTAATTAGTATGTGATGTGGTTTTGAGTGAATGGAATATGTATCCTTTTTGTGGTATATTGGATGGAAACCCGGACATAAATTCCATAGCCGAATCCGAATGGACGGTAGTATGGTTTGCACTCGGGATACGACGCCCCGTACCACTTAAAAGACTCACATGTTTCATTTCACTCAAATTTGTATTTGAAGCATGATTAGATTGTTGTAATGTTGTTTTTACTTTCAAAGCATGTGAACCTAAATTTAGGCATGTATGTTGAGTAGACTTGGTTAAAATTATACAAATCCATTCATTACAAGTGACATAAGTAAGGGACCATTCCGAACCCAACGGTTTGAGGTCTTCCCTTGCGAGGGGTGAGTGCGGCCTTAAATCTCATTTTCCCGGTTCACACCGGGTGGCGACTCCATTATTCTCCGGTTTAGTCCCCCGCGGGCTACTCCGTACTCCCAACTAGGCCCTGAGTCTAGAACAGCATGCGTCGTCCAGTTTCTGTTGTCTACAATTACAGAAAATAAATCAATCACAAAAAACTTACTCAACGGTAAAGACCTATGGTGGCAACTCCACCGAATCTAGTACCTATAAACTACAAGAACTCAAGAAACTCCTCAAGCCCGTATCCCACGGTATTCTTCAGAACCTCTGAAATCTCTGAGTAGTTTGTTTCGGCACTTCTGATCGCCGGAACTCCGACGACCAATCTTCCTCCTTGAGAACTCTTAAGGATTATGAATTTTAGGTTATGTTGTGTTGAAGGTTTATCAAAGAATGATTTTCACCATTAACAAAGAAGACAATAAGATGAAGGAAGTCTTCAAGGTGGAATTAAAGAAGGTTGAAATCTTTGAAAGATGTTGGCTCAAGGGATTTGTGTTTCAACACATAGGGAATGTGGCTACATGTTATATTTATAGGTAGGGTGAAGATTTAGGATTTTTCAAAGTGAAAAGACTGAAAATGCGTTGAAATCGTAGTCAAGTTCGAATGTTTACTCTAACACACCATAAACGCGTGCCTATTGGAAAGACTCGTTCGAACGCTACTTGAATAAACCACGAACTCATGCTCTCTTGAATGATTCGTTCGAATGTTCTTTCGAATGTACCTCGAACGTTTGCTCTCTGGAATATTTCGTTCGAACCCAATAGTGAACGTGACACTAACGCCTCATGTTTGAACGTTTCAACGAACGCAGCACTAACGAAATTGCTCAAATTTTGCCAAATACCAGTTCAATTGCTCCAAGTTCATCAAGACTTATTACAACTCAATTGAACTTGTTTTGTTACAGACAATGTCAATAAAAATGAAACTAACAATCTCCCCCATTTGGATTTTGTGACAAACACTACCTAATACAAAGACTACGATAATAGACCCAAAAAGAAATTAGCCAACTGTTAACCATCAAAATAGTGACTTATTACGTTATGAATCGATCTAACACCTAACCAAGTAGTCTTCAAATCAATGCCACCTCAGCAACAAACCTGCTTATCTGAAACATCCACAAACAACACTATATCATGAAAAGCATTGGGATTATCGAGAATAAAATTAAGCATGTATAAAACTCATGCATGTACAAGTAGATATCATTCTCCCTTTTAATCTTAATTATCCTTAAAACAGAGATATTTAAAGGATATACTACTCCCCCCTTAATCCATTCTCCCCTTTTTTTGTCATGAAAACACAAAGGATGAATGTACTAAGATAAACAGCACATGCAAGAGTATATGCAAACATGACTTACTCCCCATCACTAACAACTCTACTAAGTTAGCACAAAATCATACAGGAAGTAAACACTCATAGAAATGCAAAACAAATGGTATACAATGACAACGAGCACACACAAGCACACAATGAGGTAAAAATGTTTTTTTTTAATCAAAAATTGACTGAAACAACACTTTAAGCAGATACAATAATACCCAATTAGTATTCAGCTGTTTATGACAAGAAATAATATGCATCACTTTAGATTTTACTAAATAATACACACATGCATATGATATAAACACCAAAGCATAACAAGCACTTGCGTGAAAAATAAGTGCACAATAAATTAAAGCTTAAGACCTTATTTTATGAGTTGGACACAGCCAAAGAAATCCATCTCTTAACAAACCAAATCCACAAAAATAGATGTTCAAATCCAGTACCACTAGGACATGAAATCAAGCAACATTGGTTGCATGCTATGTTATTTTCCCCATAAATATCATGAGTTCATAAATAAATACTCTTACGAGTGAAGAGTTTTTGCCCATATCTTTTGAATTTGACCCCATTGGCTCTTTTACACTTGAGTCTCATGAATTTTTTTTTTTTTTTTTTTTTTTTTTTTACTTTTACAAGGAGATAACAAGGTCATCTAGTCAAAGGTCACACTATTTAGTGAATAAAGTATGGTAGAAATTATATTACTAGTCCAAAAACTTATACATGCGACCAAACCTTGACATAATAAAAGCGTGTATGTGAAGTGCAAACACAAGATATACTAAAGGTTTTTATCATACACACTTATGCACATAAAGCATCAAGAAAAATAAAATCATATTATACATGCATAATCATATATCTCATATACCAGTATCACATGTAACATGCTTTTACATGCTCTAACAAGCCACACAATTTTTTTTGGACCTTTTCAATTTATATATATATATATTTTGATTTTTCAGTTTTAACACGCACACAAAAAAAGTGTAAAGACACGACATGGCTAATATCCAATGGTACATGAAGTTGTATCCCGAGTGTAGATCATACTATAGTCCATTCGGAATCGGCTATGAAATTTATGTTCGGGTTCCATCCTATATACCAAGGGACAGATAACAAAAGCAAAACAGACACACTCATTTGTAGGGAAACGAAAAGAAACGTGCAAAAACATAAAGCACACGCACACACACATGCAATGGGAAAATAAATGCAACTTCTAAGAAGAGTTACACCGTAGTGCACTCTCATCATGCCTGACAGGATCAAGGCATTCGGAAGTATATGGGAAGACATTTTGCTTCCTCAGCCAAATCTTTCTAGGAACCTCTTCCACATGAGTATTCTCAGTCAACAAAGCAAGTTTTTCACTAAGAAATTGTGTCTGTTTAGTTAGTGCAGAAACTTGAGGAACTAAAATTGAAGTAGAAAATCTAGGTGGCATACTCTTAGGCATCTTCTTTTATTTGTGAAACATAAAGCACTTAGGCCTAATATGTCATGCCTTGCCACAGTGATGGCACACAGGCATAAACCTCGGATGAGGGCGAGGTTTGCCCACAACACCTCTAGATCGAGATTGGGTCACAGAACGAGGAATAAATGGATGAATCACATGACTACACTTAATAGGCTTCTTATCTAAGTCATGTTTATGAGGATTAGGCACAGCTTTAGACGATGACATATTTTTGCAATTAGGCTCAACATTAATACCTAGCATGCGATCTAGTTTTTTATTCCCACTGAAAAATACAGATAATTGAATTCTAACATCTTCAAGATCGGCCTCTAAAGTTTGGAACTTATCAACTAAGACTCTATTCATCTCCTCCAGGTCATCTACCATCATTAGGCTTTGCTCAAACTTAGCTTGAGCTTCATTCTTTTCTAGCTCTACTGCTTGCAGTCTCTTATTGACCTCTATATTTGCCTTCTTGATAACTAAACTCTCATTAAACAGTTCAGCTTAAGCTATCCGAAGACTATCCTTATCTACAGACTCATTGTGAGAGAATTCTAAATCAGCATCAACATCACTAACAATAAGTTCTCTCTCACCAGACATACTGTAACAAAAGCCATATAGTTGATTTTATTCTTAGGAGACTCATCAAAAGTATAGTCACCTTCTGAATCATTAAGGGAGGCTGTCATGACAAAAGTTTTTTAAAAAAATTAAATGAAGTCAGCTACATGAATCATTTAACATAATTGATAAAAGTATTTATGGTGTTTACGTACCTGTAATTGGAATGAGTTGAAATCGAAATTGTATGAACTCAGAATGGAATGGAATTAGAATGATGAATTAGAATCAGGATAAGTTGTTTACTTAACTGCATGAATCGTAATTGAAATTAAGCAATATTCTCATTAATGTTTTAAAATAAATTTAAGGAAGATCTAAGTCTCTTCATATATATTATATTATATTATTTCATTATGAGAAGGAAAAAAATCAAAATGCCCATATCGTTTCTACAAAGACTAGCTTTTGTTTACAGATCACCATTGACTATGCCTCATATAAGAATAAGATAGGGCCCGTAGACTGATAAAATTATGCTCAAATATTATGAGAATAAGATCTGAAAATTGAAAATAATGCCCATAGGATAATAATTATATGAATTTTTTATTCACTCAAGTCATTATGAGGAATCGATTCCAATACCTACTACATGGAGTCGATTATCTTGATCAAGTGAGATAGCACTTGTGATATGATGAGCGATCAATATGTCTATATTTACCGCCCTTATGTCTTATATTTTGTGGGTTATCTCGAGCCTTTTGAATGTTTTGATGCACTTTGGGTATGTTTTATAGGTCAAGATCATAATAAGACTCAATCGGACTCAACGAGCGATGATTCGGAGCAAAATCAAACCATATTCCAGAGTTCATCATACGCGTCTCGATGCCGGTCATCGCGTTGTGATGCCTACTAATGTAAAATTGAGGCAAAACCTAAAACTTGTTCCGTATCACGATGCCTGATTGAAAAGAGTCAATGTCACGATACTGAGACTTGCACGTTGCGACACGAACGTGATTCTTGGTGCGTGAAGAACTCATATTTCTTAAGAAGGAAAGCTCTCGGGGCCTCATATATAAACTTAAAATCATTTAAAACCTAAAAAAAAAAAGACACATAACATAGTTTGGAGCCTGGAAGTAATTAAAGAACACCTAGAGTAAGATAAGAATAAGTGTGTCAACCGGTATTGGAGATTGAAATAGAACACTACAAATGTGAGTTCTTTCTTCCTCTTCTTCTCTAGTTTAAATTATCTACAACCCTCTTTCGATGGACATGTAAAAATATTTCGATTAAGCTAATAAATTATATGTCTGTATTAACTAACTTAAACCAAATTCATTAAGATCAAGTTCTAATATTATCTACGTATGCCATGTACGTATTTTTTTTATCTTGTACAGAAATCTATTTAAATGAATTAAATCATGCGCTATTATTCCTACGACTATTCTATTATTTATTTTTCTTTAATTACTTTCAGTTAATTAAATTAGTTTAATCTCTCTTTCAACCATTTGTTTAGTTTTAGTAAAACATGATAGTTTTAGTTTTAATAGAAAAATAATAAGTCATTGTGAGCGATAAGTGCGCTTACGTGCAGTAGTAAAATCGTGATCAAGTTTTTGGCGTCATTTTCGGAGACTTATTTTATTTTTCTTGTTTGATATTAGGAAAACACTCTACTTGCTTAGCTAAATACCCATCTCTTTTTATTTTTTTAATCTTTATTTTTATTTTTCTATGATTTCAGGTATCATGAATGATCAACAGCCTGAACCACTGGGCTTATCATCGCCAATTAAAATTCATGATATGACAATATAGATCATAGGTAGACTTATATCCTGCATCGTCCCACCTTCTCTTCAGTAAAATACATGCGATATCAAGACATGTATCCAGATAGTACAATAATCAGTGCAGTTTGTGGGTGACCCAAATGATTATCCAAATACCCACATACGCAGCGTTCTGGAAGTCTGTAGTACCTTAAATTATAACAGAATGGTAGAAAAGGAGGTTCGTATATGTGTTTTCATGTACTCTTTGAAAGATAAAGCTAATGGGTGACTTCAGTCACTACCAACAGGGTATATCACTACATGAATAAACTTGGCCATCAAGTTTCTTATCAAGAATTTTCCTCCCGTAAGAAAAGTAAAATTGTGTAATACCATCACGTCATTCATGCAATATAATTCAGAATCCTTATACGGGGCAAGAAAAAGGTATAAAGACCTATTGAGAAAATACACACACCTTGAAATAGTAAAATGGTTGCAAGTCCAGACCTTCTACAACGCGCTCAACTGGATGATGAAACTACAGAAGGCGCAGCAGCTGAAGGTGCATTAATGGCCAAAAATGAGAATGTAGCGTGGACACTACTGGAAGCGATGGCCAATAACAACTCATTATGATCAATAGAAAGAAAGAAGTGTGCATCAGCAAGCAGTAGAAGTTCATGAGATCGGGCCAAACACAGCTATAAATGCCCATATATAACGAATATGTAAGTTCCTTGAAGTGTTGAGCATGCAGGCTGTGAATAGCACATGAGCCACAAGTATAGGATGTAGGGGAGGATAGAATATAAAGCCATACGCTCAATATGGTAAGTTTGCTAACTATGTCAACAGCTATAACAGATAAGGTCACAACCCATACTCCAATAGCTACAACCCGGGATGGAAGGAGAATTCCAACCTTGGGTGGAAGAATAACTAAGGGGGCAGATCAATTAGACATATCACAATTCTAACAGCAGAATATAGATGCCCTTTTAGAACTAAATTCATATGTAGGGACATGCTTATGCAGCTAGCTAATCATAACAAGCTTCTTATATAGCAGAACAATGAAAACGTGAAGAATATTGCTAAATTGGAAGCATTGGTATAAAGTCAGACAACATAATTGAAAACACTAGAAGCCCCAATATGAAAACTAGCCGATAACCGAAACTATATATCTTAATGGACACTGCCAGATGACACTGAAGAAAACACATGAATCAAGAGAATTATAATGACACTATAATGGGGAGAGAGACATAACCATATATAGAGACTGAGATGTCTATTCAAGAACCTGAGCAAACAAAGTCTCAAATTGCCCTTTCTTTTATTAAGTGCATCTATGAGAAAGTTATGGAACAATGAGTTAGGCAAGAACAATTGCGTGATTCTACTGAAAATCTCTTGATAAAGAGAGACATATCACAATATGAGGAAGCTAACATCATTGACACCGTCTATGAGCTTGATAGGATGAAAAAACTATTCTAAGTTAAGTATCCTACAAGACTTACTGATAGTCCAACTTTCCATTCAAACCTTATAAAAATAAATATTTGAAGAAGATGGCATGGACACTGAGTAGAGAAGAATTCTATTTGCCATCTCATTCTTGGAAGAGAAGCTTGAATAATAATGCTCATGTCACTGTCATGTGTAGGACATCTAAAACCATAAGGAAGCCTCCTTAAAGGAAGTTCTGTAGAGAAAATATGACTGAAGAGGTTAAACTTCGAGCTAGCAGGGAGGCAACCCACGTGTTTAGTTTTATTTTTATTATTTTTTAATTTCAATTTTATTTATTTATTTTCCAATTATGTGTTTAAAAATTTGCATGTTTAGTTTTGCAGATAGTGGAATAACTCGCACAACCTAGCAACCAAAGCTTTGACCAGAAGTTGAACCAGGTGCACATTGTGTCGCATATCCAAGGAATCGCAATGTGATGCAATGTAAAACTGAGGTAGAGAGTTGGCAATATTTGACATCACAAAGCACATTACTACACTTCATAACATATGACCTAAAAGGCGTAAGATAATGATAAACCTCATGCATGGTAATTTTTTTCCTTACTCTTACTTTTTATGTTTATTTTACATTGGGAACAATACAAATTTGAAGTTTGGGAGTGTGTACATGTTAGTTTCAGTGTCTGCCATTGTCATTTAGTCATAGGTAGTGAAACATAAATCCAAATATTGAGTTTATTTGCTTTATGATAAAATCTTGGAAAATGATAAATGTCCAATTTACTCTTATCTGATGCCTTGAGTATGTGATCTAGGTTAGACTCGTAAGCACTTCAATATAGGTTTCTAGTAATAAGAGCCTAGATAGTCGATGAAGTGATTAGTTGAGAAAGTTTTTGGGCGATGAATGATTGTTTACTTATATATGTGTCTCAGTTCGTTAGTGTTACGATGTATGGTATTGCTAAAAAGAAAATTTGTTGCAGAAAAAATAGACCACCTACAACCAATAAACATGAAGCTACCCATGGACGAGTGTAAAGATCACCATGAGGAGAAATATTACCTTAAAAGATAGGTGACTTAAAAAAATAGAGAGAAAAGTCATGCCATATTGAGCGCAAGTTTGCGGACACATAGCCTATTTGAGATATTTATGTTGGTTTGGCCCATCAGATCTCAATTTTTGAGACAAAATCATCGAGTTGACTCACTCAAAAATTGAAATGTGACTAAACTTTTACACACACACACTGTGAGTATGACTTAGATGATTTATTCAAGAACTTGGATTTGAGTTGCGTTGAGTACTTTGAAGGTTTATTTGGTTTCGTTACTGGACATTCTCTGGGGATAATATATGTGTAACTTAGATGATGATTTTGTCTATTTAAGTTTTATTTTACATTTTTGGGTGACTGCATGTGCATGTGAATAACGTTTATGGGTATCATTACTATAAGCTCTCACGAGACTATAACTCATCCAATATGATCGTCTAAGGGTTTAAAGGCTTGTTACATATGCTAAATACAATCATGATCCCTACGAAAGTGGCTTAGGTTAATTTATTTTAATTGTTTATTTTATTTTATTCCTCTTTATTTGGCTCGAGAACTAACAAAATGTTAAGTTTGGGGGTGTGATGAGCAGTCAATATATCTATATTTATTGCCCATATGTCTTGTATTTTGTGGGTTATCTCGATTCTTTTGAACATTTTGATGCAGACTCAATCGGACTCAACGAGTGATGATTCGGTAAATTTGGAGCAAAATCAGGCCATATTCTAGAGTTCAGCACGCACGTCTCGACGCTGGTCAACGCGTCGAGACATCTACTGGTGTAAAATTGAGGCAAAGCCTAAAACTTGTTATGCATCGTGATTTCAGTCTCTAAGTGTCGTGATGCTCGATTGAAAAGAGCCACCATCGCGAAGCCTAGACTTGCGCGTCGCGATATGGACGTGATTTCTGATGCATGAAGAACTTGTATTTCTTAGGAAGGAAAGCTCACAGGACCTCGTACATAAACTTAAGCTCGTCCAAAACCTACGAAAAAAGGAATCATAACATACTTTTGGAGCCTTAAAGTAATAGAAGAACACCTAGAGTAAGATAAAAACGAGTGCCTCAACCGGTGCTGGAGATTGAAGCCGAAGACTGCAAACGAGAGTTTTTTTCTCCTCTATCTTACACAATTTATTCTTTATGAGTTCTTGATCATAATAATGATTAGAATGTATTATGAGTAGCTAAATCATTGATTTAGGATTGTAATGAATCCAAGCACATTATTTAATTAATTTGCATTTTTTGTTCTTTTGGGATTATTATTGAATTATTTATTATTCTCTGCATTTGAATGTATGCTTTATTATTTGGCCAACAATAGATTTTTCGTGGTAAATCCTTAAGAACTTGACAGAGAAATTTGGGTTAGCCGTGAGAGTAATTACTTAAGATCTAATTCTTTTGAATAAATTTCTGTGCATGATAGACATATTCATGCAAAGCATGCGTGGCCAATAGTAGAACTTGACCTTAATGGATTTGGTTTAAGCTAGTTAACATAAACTTATAATTAATTAGCTTAATCAAAATTTTTATACCGGTTGTCAAAATAGACTTGTAGATAATTTAGCTTTTTAGTTTAATAAT
>SKCR01049016.1:0-40489 GCA_019454045.1 Zanthoxylum bungeanum
TTATTTTATAAATCATAATCCTGATTCTGGTTTGGTCCTTGAAATCTTAAGTGTGGCTTGGTTTTATTTTCTTTAAACTCCAAACGAATGAACAGTGGAGATGTACTGGCCATCATTTTTGCTTTTATTTTCTTTAGACTCAAAATGAGAGAATGGTGGAGATGTATTGGCCGTCATTTTATTAGATGTCCCAATGCAACTTTTCACTTTGGTAATTGGAAATATCAGAGTTTGCCAAGACCTATGCTTTTGGTTTGCTATGGTCTAATTGAAAGACTGAGCATTTTGATGTTTTAATTGCTGGTTTTGTCTGCGTGACTAGCTCTATCTTCCGGCATTCAGCATTGGATGTACTGTTTTTGAAGATTGGGGCATAGTTTCTCTGGCCTTAAATTCATAAAAGTAATTCCTTGCCTTTCAGATATGATTTGGTGTGGTATTGGGATAGTGATTATTAGGAGCTGGCGTGCTGCATTTCTGATTGTGAAGTAGGATTTACTTGGGCCATTTGATTCAGATGTCTGATGCCTTTTTTGTTGTGATTGATGTTGATTAGGATGTTTGTTTCTCTATGCCTCTTTGCCGGTCTAAAATTGAGCAAGCCACTACAGAAGATCTGGTTGAGCTCTCAGAAATTGAAAAGCATAATCTGGGCCAGGTTTATGCCTATTCTTTTCATAGTTGGCACTATTTTATTATTTAGCGAGAGTATTCTGCATAGTTTTTTTCATTATTTCTGTTGAGGTTGTCCCTTGTCCTTGATGATTCATTGTCACTTTGCACTGAAAATTTTGCAGACTCGGCGGCCAAGTTCTTTGTCTGACATTGACAACACTCCCCAATCTTTGCTGGCATTCAGTGACAATAAGAACGTACATGCTTTATATGATTTTCTATTAAATTATAGGTGAGCACATATATTATCTCAGATTGTACAGATAAAGTTGACCGTTTCTCATCTCATGTGGATCTGATTTTCTTATTGTGGTTTTCTTCAGATCTTTCTTGACTTTTTTGACAGCTTCAGATGTTCCCATGCTGTATTCACCTGTGCCGTTCCAAAATGCTGCTCTTTCTGCCCCAGAGGTTGGTGCTATGAACTTTTTATTCAAGATTTGTCCATATACTTTTCTAGCTTTTAAAGTTTCAAATACTCTCAAGCCTCAAACAACGATATAGTTATTGCTATTTCATTTCATCGGACCAAATTGCACTTCCTAGAGTTTGCACTTTGCAGCTCTTCTTGATCACTGAATTCCAGTGTCTGCATTTGTTCGCTTATAAATATCCATGGTCCTTGTGGAAAATGTATTTCTATCTTCAGCAGTACTTAAGATAGAAGATAATTTGTTGCCTTGTATAGATTATCATATTGTTCAAAGTTCAAACTCAATCCAGTCCAAAATTGTCAGTTTTCTTTTTCTTGCTACCAGATGTGAAAAGGAGTTTTAGTATCTCTATTTATCTGATTTTTCAGGTTAGCTGCACGGAGACAAAAAGATCTGACCAGATTGCTGCTCTCCCCAAAGGATCGATCACAAAAGATGGCAAAACTACACAAAGTTTGTCTCCAGGTTCCTGCTGTATCATTGAAATTAAGGATACATATCTTCCACCATGGATTATCTGCAATGTATGTTCTCTCATTGGCTCTGAAGGGAGGAACTTTGAGGCAAGGTACAGAAATTTGTTTTCAGCTTTTGGATAAAATCTAATCTCCATCAACTTCGGGAACCCAGAGCATACCACTGGGAGATGATTTAATAATTAATTGTTATGAGACAATCTGTCTGTTCTATTCCCTTCTTGTATAGGAGATTCCTGATATAATATAGAAATCAGGAAGGTTACCATAAACAATGGATTACTTACCGTATCTAATTCTAGTTTTGTTTTCTATTGATATACGAGTGCCAGTATTATTGCTACTTCCCTAGTATCTAATTTAACTTGGTTGGTTGTCAGCTTTATGACAGAGCGTACCTCAGTCGGCTTGAATGTTGCACTCAGGGCAGTTTGTGACAAAATTGATGCTCAAACCACAGATGATGAAAGCTTCCAGTCGATCACCCCAGATTTTGGAATAACAGAAGGTGTCATTACTCCTCACTTGCGTTCGGGTTTCTTGAAAGGCCTAGAACGTTGCAATGGTTCATATACAGCTTCTCTCTCCCCTGTGTGAACTCTTTCCTATCTCCGGCAGAGATACAACAATGAGGTGGTCTGTTCATTTTATCATTTTGAAGTTCTGTTCATTGTACCATTTTCTGGATCTGTTTACTTTTATCGAGAAAAATCCCAGCTCATAAATTTCTCATGTAGTTGTCAAAGGCGCATCTTAAGCTCGTTTCATATAGAGGCACATGCCATTGCGCATGAGTGCGAATTTTTGGGAGAAGCGTGCTCTTAAGTGCCTGTTGCGAGAAATAAGAGTGAGAAAAAACTCTACCCGAATTTGTTGATCCAACCTGAATTTACTAATCCGACCCGAAATCAAATTGTGTTTTAATATTATTTTTAATAATTTCCTTTTATTTTAGTTGATTTAATACTCATAATTTTTTTTAACAATTTGCGCCTCATGTTTATTAAGTACACTTATTGTGCCTAAGATCCAGAACTTTTTGTGCCTTTAGCAATATTGCATTATAGTCACAACCCTCAAACCAGTAAAGTATGTGAATATGAGTGCATATCGACGCATAGAAACAATTGGAGATTGTCATGAAGCTATAATTATATAAATAATTAATCAATCAATGTCTCAAAATTGTTTACAAATCGTTTATCACTTACTGGAAGTTTCTCTGACTTAGCTATGGCTTTTCATTGGTGCTTCTTTAAAAGGAAAACTTGAAAGCACCCACAAAAAAGATTTGTTGGGACATATATATGGATGACGTCATACATGGATCAATATACACTAAATTTGAAAATCCAGATACTAACGTGCTAGCATTTGGTCTCTTTAGAAAATCCAAGACATTCAACAAATTTATCCTGCAACAGAAAATTCCAAATACAAGAATACCATTTTCGGAACCCCAATCCATGAATATAATATATAGATGATTGCTCCAGCATAACATTAGGCTATATGAATAATGGCAAGTGCTGAAGACAGGTTTCTAGTAAATGCATGTTGTTTAGAATCATTGATAATCATCTAGATTGGGCCGGCCCTGAGATCTTTAAAATCTAAGGTCATTTTTATATTTTGAGACTATTGATCATAACATAATATTATAATATAAAATTTTCGGAATCATTGTCCGTTAATTATTTAGGAACTATAATAAAAAAAAAATTCATAAACATAAGCGGCTGTCTCGCCCGCCTTAGCCGAGTGCTAGCGCTGGATCCATCTTATCCCAGAATTTCGAATTTTGACAGTCTCCCGCCACTTTTTAAGAATTTAAGAAGCCAAAACCCTTTGTTCCTTGACTGACAAGTCAATTGCAACAAATCCTAATACTATTACCCGATTGTATCCCTCATGAGTTCTATAATTATCCCAACACCTTGCTCAATGGAGCTGAGTATTTGAGATTGTATCCATCTTCTTCTTCCTCTTCTTCTCTGTTTTCATGGTCTTCTGGTTGTAAAAATTCTCTCGTTTTTTTGAAACGTTTTTTTTTTTTTTTTTTTTTTTTGGTTTCCGTTTCTGAGTTTGTTTTTTGGATTTGGATTTTTTTTTTCTTGATGGCTTGAGATAACAAGCTTCTTTAGTTCAGCATTGTAGACGCTTATGGTGCATTTGATAGAGAGTATTGTAAGAAGAATATAAGTTATAGAATAAATGTTAGAGCATAAGGTAGCGTCAAACTATAATCTCATATTGTGATAATATAATTTTGTGAGTGCGAACAGGGTGAGGGTTTTAGGTATTTTGTATTTGATGTTTTTAGAAAATGATGATGAAAACGCGTTTTCACAGTTTTTTTTTTTTTTTTTTATTTAGAGAAACGGTTTCTCGGAAAAGAAAAATCGTTGGAGGTTGTTACCGTTCTTGCGGTAGGTGAGTTAATTACGTCGGAAAAGATAGAAGCAATGGTAAATTAAACACTTTTTTCTCCTTTAAATGGGACATCATAATAATGCAGGAAAAAAAAAACATTAATATGTTTTAAAATATAAGGTAATTTGGATGGGAATGTTTTGATAGTTGAATGGATGGATGAGTGGATTATGATGATATAAAATTAAAAATGAAAAGATTTGAAAAAAAGTAAGTCTAGCACAGATTAGAGGCGGCCTTAAGTTGTCTTAAATTTTATAGGGTTTTAGACGAGTTCTTAAAATATGGTCCATATGATAAATGATAAAAAAATATGAGTCACATTATCATTAAAAATTGAAATTTCTTTGGACTCATAGGGCTTTAATTTTTGGTTAAATTTGGGGCTTCGGCCGATTGTCTATGTCGATTTTCTCCAGGGCTACTTTTGGCACCAATTGAGGAGAAGATGAGAAAAACATGTGGATGTTTTATGTATGTACAATATAGATTTTTAAATCTCCCGATGAAAAAAGAACAAATGGTATTGACAAATATCAAGCTAGTATCCCAATGAGAAAAAAATAACAAATAGTATTGTCATTTTAGATGAGGTAAGGGAAGACTTAAGTTAACACTAACAGAAACAATAAAATACACATATTTTATTGATATAAATGAGATAATAATTTCGAAGAAAGTAAAATAACGTCAAATGATTATATAATCACTCTTATTTAGTGGGAAAAAAATGTTTTTGTTTAGTTTTGTTTGTGGGTTAAATTTCATTAATCAATTGCATAGAAGCAGTCGTTCAGCACTGGAGAGTGGAGACCAAGCTTAATCACAATGAAATGTCCTATCATTGCATATGGTTTGACATATTTTCCGATTTTAGGAACCCGCGGTTCCAATTCTATTAAAAATAAAATCGAGAACCGTCGGTTTCAGAATCGAATCGGTGATTCTAAATCGAACCGCCAATTTTTTATTTATTTATTAATTTTTTTAATTTTGTTTATGTTTCATCTTAATGGTTTAATTCTCTCAGCAATAATTTTCTTCTATTCTCTCAATTTCTATCTACAATTCTATTCTCTCAATTTCTTCTTGAATTCTCAATTACTTTATATTATTATTTTTAATTCTCAAATACTATCTAAATTTTTCATTATTATTTATTTATTATACATTACGAAAATATCATGTGCAAGTTAAAATCCAACAATAGATGAGCATGGGGATTTAAATCAATTTCCCAAAAAAAAAAAAAATCAACATACCCTAGAGCATATGTAGGCACCTAATTTTCTTTTAAAAAAAATTAAGCCCAAATCCTTTTAATATAATTTTTTTTCCAAATTAAAACTAATTTAAATCATTTTTTTTAAAGATTTTATTAAGTAATTTTACGATTTCGGTTCCGGTTCGGGAACCGCGGCCAAGCTAAGGTATTGACAATGACATATATCATATATCAGCATTCTTCAATACACAGTGTTAGTGTTGATGTTGAATGTTATTTACTTAATATTTTTGCTTTTTCCAAAGATAAGAGGGTTAGTAAAATTCAAATTTAATTTTTTTATCCTCTTATTATTTTATTTTTTTCCAAGATTTGAATCCTAAATAAAATCACCAGCAATGTTGAATATTATTTGTTTGATGTAACACATCTTTAGCTATGAGTTTTAAACAAGAAAGTTGAACAATCCCACTCATTGAAACTTCCTCTCACTTTCATCATTTGGCTGCTAAAGTAAAAGGAAAGTGCCCAAAACCAAATTAAGACAATAGCTATGACAAATGCTTAGAATGAAGACATGTATTTGAAAAGAGGGTAAAATTAAAAAAAGGATGGTTCAGCGTACGAGAATTCCCACATTGTAAGTTATGAGAATGATTCAATATAGGCAACCTTATCCTTGCAAACTTAAACACCATAAAACTAAAATTGTCGATACTTTAATAAAAAAAGAAGTAAATAGATAAAGAAACTATGGGTTTCGTCGTCTCTATGATTACTTAAATGATGAGTCCCTCTCTATACACATAAGCTGGTTCCTTCATTTAATCAAATTCTATTGGTAACTTGTACAGTTACCCCTCTTAAGCTCTACCTATGAATTTTCTAATAATAGGTCTTTCATAATAAGATAGACTTTATGAAGATTGGTGGGCTTCAAAACTGCAAACAGTATAAACTTACAATAAAACAAGAAGCAATCGTCAGGTTTCTCCGGCAACAATTCGAAACTGTCAAAGATTGATTACAAATAACAAATCTGCTTCAAGGGACTTGGAATGTAAACAAAGTGAGTACATTATTGCTGAAAAATTAAGAAATCTCTAAATGAATAGAAGGGCATACAGTATAGAGAAATGAAAAAAACAACATAAAGGAAGGCCTCACAGTCAGATTTGTATTCATTAAGGATAAAACTGGAGTGTCGTGTCAAGAAAAGAATAGGCATTTCATATTCGATTGAAAAATCATACAAGAATTTGTAATGTACAGGAGAGGACAGTCGGAAGACTTGTACCTTCAGCTGAATTCCAACTACCTAAATGAACAAGCAAGCCTAGATCGTAATCATGATTTAACGATCAACAAGCAGAACGTGTCCAATCCGAAGAAAATGAAACAAAAGAAAACTGCACAATACACCCGATTCCACAGCAACCAGGAATCCAGAGAAAGAATGAAAACTCTGAAGGCAAACACATGATCAAACTCCGCATAGCATTCACATTTATGAACAAAGGCTTGACATGGATACTGTAGTTTTAGAACTGATTCACACTTGCGTACTTGCAAGACATCTCCACTGTCTCATTCGAGGGCCCTTATCTAGAAGCATTAGCAAGCCCACATTGTTGGCTGTTAGCCCACATGAATACCTGCAATTACGGAATTACATTAAAAGCACAAAAGGGTGAGAAAAAAACCACAGGTCAATCCAGACAACAATATATTCAGGTTATGTTGACTGTGAAGCTTACAGTTACAGGCATAAACTAGATTTGTACATGAAGCTCAATCACTTGGATAATGTCTCAAGGGTATCACCTAAAAGATTCTTAGAACCATACATAGCAGGGATTTTCCCGATGTTTGCAAACATATTGATCCGCTAAATTATTACTCGTTAGAAAAATAATATATATATAGATGTGGAATTAAACTATGAAAGGACGTGTCTTTTTCTTTTTGGTTTTTTGTTTGCACTGATTGTTCATTATGAAAAGACGAGGTAACATCATTAGTGACTGTCATAATAGTTTACTTACTTGCTTCGACGAGCTTTTCCTCTCCAGAGAACAAAGGATGAAACCCACTGCACAAAAGAAATTCATAGAGAAAAAACAAAAAGATAATTCAGATTCAGAGTATTCAAGTACTAAAAACTATATCCAACAGATGACGGAAAACAAAAGATTCATACTTGCAACATCAACGCATACTTAAACAATGAAAATAGAGAACTGTATGGTATTCTGATGCAAAACCCAATAAGAAGCATACAAATTGAGGAAAATAGTGTAAAAATTAAATGACTAAATTACCGCCATAATGAAAACGACAAAATCATAAGGGTGTGCGAATTCATAAAAGAAGGGGAAATATCATTCTTTTAATTAGCATGATAAGAATGGAAAACCTGCATTGCAAGCATCTAGAGGAATGGAGAACAGAAAAGAAAAAAGTCAGTCAGACATAGTAAAACTCATTTTATAACAGGGACCAGCTTGAAATTTTTGATGCTCTCCAGAAGGAAAAAGGGAAATTATCATCCCTCCATCCAAAAAAATGTTCAAGTTCGAAAAAACCCCTCGTTTTTTAAATTATCATCTGTCCACCTAAGTTATGCAAAAGGGCATTTTGCACCCAAAAATTAGTAATTGCGAACATTGTACACCTAAAAACTAGATATGAAAATGACATTTCACACCCCGAAAAGTAGTAATTTGAGTGTAAAATGTCTCTTTTCATAACTTGAGGTGGGCATATGATAGTTTTTAAAAAACAAGGGGTATTTTCAAACTTTAGCTTAATTTTAGGTGGATGGATGATAATTTCCTGAAGCAAAAATAAGGGGAAATTGGAATAAGTGAAAAATGCACATGCAGTACCATTCATTTTTGCTGTTTTCTATAAAAACACAAAAGAATCAAAAGAATTCCATTTAGGTACAGCTTAATTAATTAGGCCACCATTCCAATATTAACTATCTTCCATATTCTATTCAGTTCGTGTCAATTTGAAAAAATGAAGATGGGGAAATGGATAAAATTCACTAGTGTTACGGCATAGTGACAGATCAAGTTTGACTAAAATGCAACAAGTAGATAAAAATGCAATGTTTCAGTAAAAATGAGAGCGTCAATGACAGAAAAGAAGAAAAAGGGTCATTCATATATATTGCAACCAAAATTACCTTGAAAATTGACATGAAGGAAAAGGTTTTGATAATAGATGGTCTCCTCACATGCACCTGTCTTTCAGGTGTCATTTCCTTGCACAAATGTTGAGCAATTTCTTTCAACAGTACAACTTGTGCTTTGTCCGTGCGCATTGAAATAAGTGCCTGTCTCATTGATTCCCTGTCCGCCTCAAGGGCCTGAAGCCTCATGTAGAGCTTCTTGATATCAGGATCACCAACATCATATTGATTCAGTGACTCTCTTGGAGTAGTGACATAATCCTCACAGATCCCTACACTAGGTTTGGGATCTGTAACACTTTTGTATTGTACTCCATTCTGAATAGAATCAATGGTATAAACTCTGTCGCTCATGTCATCTCCAATATCTGACGCATTATCCATCTTCCTCAAATTAGAAGTGTACTCTGTTTGTTCCATCTTTTTTATGGTACTGTTAAACCTAGGAGACTCTGCATAATCGGAACCTGTTTCTTTAACCACCCCCATGTATGAGCCCGGACTATCAGTGGAAAACCTTCTGATGTGTCTTGACCGCTTAGGAGAGTGACCGACAATCACCTTCTCTAGTATATTCTTCCCATTGGAAAAATCCCCATCTGGTTGGTAGTGTCTGGGACTTCTTTCCATTTGATGGATCCTAGATTCCAAATTCTTCAAATGACGAGGGGTCTCACCAAAAGCATATTTTTCAACATCTGCAACATCATTATCAACTTCCAAAGGACCAGGGTTCTCATTCAAGTTGCATTTCAAAGGTGGATAATCATACATTGGTAGATCGAATTGGCCATCTAAGTTCTCAAGTATGCTTGGTTGACGACTAATCCCACGCTTGTCACCCTCAGCCTCTGCTTCTGAGAACCCATAGCTCATCATCCTATGCTTATAAGCCTGCACTTCACAAGTAAGGGATTGAAGGGCCTGCTCTCTCTTATACAACAACTCCTCCAAAGCAAAAAGCTCCTGTTGGTCATGCACCATTTTCTCTTCTGTAAAACGCTTGAACTGCCGGGCTTCCATTTGTATTTCTGCCTTCTCCCTCTGCAACCTCAATATCATGGACATGGCCTCATTTGCAGCTGAAGATGAGGCATTTCTCTCCTCTTCCAACTCAATATACAATTCCTGTACAGTTTGCTGTTGGGTAGAAACAGTTTCACGCAATAAAGCACACTCATTCTCGATTTGGACACGTGGATTTGAATCAGCATCAAACTCAGGTACACAGAACACCTTTCCATCCTTAAACTCATCATATTTGCGCTTTACAGACCGATACCACGTTCCTGAGGAACTACTTATCAGAGAACAACTACACCCGCAATCACAACATTTGACCAAATCCCTTGAAGGCGAAATAACTTCTAAATCCATTGTTTAATTCTTCTCATGAAACTAAAGCAATTCAAGATATAATCACAATAATCCAAGCATTTTTAACAAACCCAAGAATCTTCAAATAAAAAAGCCTTATCTTTGAAGCTCAACTCCTCTCTCTCTCGAATCAATAGATCCTTTAATAATAAATTCCCTCCTTCCTTAACACCACCCACCAGCTCATTATTCGCCTTTGATCACCAAATTATACAATTTCCTACAAAAACAACACACCAAGTGAAACATGTAGCCATTCTTCTAATAATAAAACACAATATTTTCTACTAATTAAGTGACAACAGGGATGAAAAATTCCTTCCCGGTCAAATAATAATCAACAAAAACTAAACCTAAAATAATAAAATAATAATAAAAAAAAATTTCCCAGGAAAATTATTCATAGACAATTTCCGGTCAATTCAAAACACATACAGAGAGAAACAGAAAGGAAAGATCTTGCTACCTCAAATGAACCAGAAGCAGGGAAAAGAAATCTGCAATCGAGGTAAATGTGAATTTTCCCGCGAAAATTCAACTTTCCGAGAAAAAAAAAATCAAAGCTTCAGCAACCGAATAAACGAACAGACGAAGAAAATTTTGCTCCAAATTTGGCGAAAATTTTCTCGAGAATGGTGTCTGGGGGAGGGAAAATCAAAATGCAAAATAAAAAAAAAAAGAAAAAAAAAAAGAAAAAAGAAAAGAGAGAGAGCAATAGAGAGGGAAGACAGACGAAATTGGAAACCCTAGATTTTGTTTTTTCGTTTCCGCGAATTTGGGGCGATTGTTTTGTACGTTTTTGTTTTTCGTTTTCTTGATTTGCGTGTGAAGCATATTTTTGGGGGGGAAAGAGATAAATTCGGCCAATTTATAGACAATTTTTGTTGATAGATTAATCAAATGAAAAATGATATTTAGACACCTATAATATTTTTAAAAAGATATGTAAATACATATTCAAATTCATTAATAAATTTTATTATTTTTTTATAGAAAAAATATAATTTAATATATTTATTATATATTTTCACATGTTATTTTTATGTAAATGAATAATATTAATCGTTTAACTGTTTAAAATAAAGAAAATCCGTTAGAAATTAGGGATTGTATAATAAAAATATTAATAAATTTTATGTCATTTTCCCTAAAACATCAGTGATTTAACCGTCATTTTCCCATTAATTAATTAAAAAGTCGGATAATAATATCCAACTCCCCTCAAAAATAGGTAAGACTTTTTCAATTTCTATCAGACATGTCCGTCCTCTTATCTATCAAAAAGACCAAATTATCCCAATAATAATCTCTTGGCAATAAAAAAAAAATGGTCAGAATACATTTGGTCATTTGCACATAAACTTAGGACTTATTTGATAAAAATGTAA
Organism: Zanthoxylum bungeanum; assembly: GCA_019454045.1. Lineage (NCBI taxonomy): Eukaryota > Viridiplantae > Streptophyta > Magnoliopsida > Sapindales > Rutaceae > Zanthoxylum > Zanthoxylum bungeanum. Next base: position 11,208 of record SKCR01049016.1, read on the forward strand.
AAACTACAGCTTACTTGACAAATAAAAAAAAAGTAAAGAGGTCTTGAACGAGAGTTTAACGGAGCTTACAACTCAACCACTAATAAAAAGAAGTGCACAAAAGCGTGTTGGTTCTTTTTTAATATATATATATATATTATTATTAAAAAAAATGTGTTTATATTTTGACTTGGCAAATGATTTTACAAATTTTAAGTTTTGAGATCTTATCATTCAGATATATGATATGAAGATAATATTGATACTGGGATATAATTGGTATTATATTATATTATCATTGATTATTACAATGATTTCAAATATAGCAAGTATTTTACTGATGTTGTGAAATAATTATTTCGGATAAAGTATAATGATATCAAAATATCTACATATCTGACCTGTGATAAAATATGTTTGTTTTGCTTGATTTTTGGTGTTATTGATTCATATTTTCATAGTATGTGTCAACTAGTTGAATTGATAAGTCCTCAAGGGGCGTGAGCGTGACTTGGTGGTGTAGGACTCATGATCTCACATTGAGGTCCTGGGTTCGAATCTAATAAGTACATTTCTTGTAAGAGTCTATGATAGTCGGAGGTTTTACCTGCTATGCTTAAGCTCGAAATGAGTGGTTTGTCGATAAGGTTTTCAACGATTCAAAAAACAAAATAGCTGAATTGATAAAATCTCTTATGTTGAAAATAAAAAAATATGTATTCGAACTCATTCACATGGATAAGGAGGGGATTCATTTGCTATTAAGTTAAAAAAAAAAAAATCCATATTTTCATATCATCAATGTAGTTTTTATTTACCGTTTATTATCATATCAATTTAGTTTCCCATATTATCATTTCTATATTTTACATTATGATTTGCATTTTGGTGTCATAACAAAAATAAATATGAAATTAAATCAAAGGGTATGAATATTTGAACTTAAAAATATTATATAAACCAAATAAGAAAAATATATTAGTGTCTCATATTAACATTTCTACATTTAACATCAATAGCTTGATGATTAGTAAAGTAACAAAAGTGTCACATTACATGTTATTACAAAAATTATCATTGTCACATTTCATTGATGTTAGTAGACAAATCGGAAGGTTCCTAAGAACAAAGAGTGCTTTCGCCTTTGTAAAATTTATTTATTTATTTATTTTAAAAAATAATAATTCTAAATTTTTATCTTTAATTTTGCTCTAATTATTTCGAGATTTTTACGATTCATTATAACTCAACTGAATATGATTTGTTATAGACGTTGCCAATATATAACATATAAATTAGTAATATTTTATTTTAATTGAATATTGATTTCATAAATTACTTGATTATAATTAGATGTTTATATTGATTTAATAAATTACTTGATTAGAATAAGATGTTTCTATTTAGTCCCATATCTATTAAAATTTGGTGTGAGTCATGATCATACTTGTTTATGGCAACAAGATACTCATCACTAATTGAAAATTATTTTGAGTAATATAATTAGAAAGAAATCGTCTATTAGAGAATTTGAGCTATGAATATGATGTGTGTGTTTTCGAATATTTATTTTAATCTTATGTTTTATTTTCTTAAATATATTTTGTTTATATGCGTGAGGTGTAAGTGTGATTTGATCAATTTAAAAGGGCATTTGGTTCACTATATTTAAACAAATTTTCAATAATTTTTTATTTTATATATGATTTGATTGTAACCTCATGAAAAATGACAAAATCAATTTTTTTTAATCATTAAAAAAATTAAAAATTGAGTTTCTGATAACTGTTCTATAAAGACATTGAATTCCCAAACATTCCTAAAATAATAAATTATTTGGTGGATCATGGCGACCCAAATTTCTATGGGATCTTATTAGAAGAGTTTGCGGTGCGATAAATATGGTAAAATGATAATATAATTTTTTTTTTTTGGGCTATAAATCAATATTGGGACGATAAATAAATCAAATCAAACAAAATATTTTCACATTAGATGAAGTTGGTTATATGATTTTTTTGACAAATTAATTCAGGCTATGTCCCTTTTGATATGAACATTTCTCGACCACTCGGCCTATTATTGTTCACCTTTTGGGTTTACAAAGCGGATAAACTCTTATTTAGTACTTATATTTTGAGTTAAATATCTATTTAATCTTTATATTTTAAAAATTACCTCAAGATATTCATGTAGTTAGTTCTGTTATAGTTAAAAATTATTTTTTCAATCTCTTATGGTAAAAATAAGATATCCCACACATTCTATAAGTGAACATTCGAATGATATAATTATAAAATTTTAGAAAAAATAACTTTTAATTATAACAGAACAAACGATAAGTGTGTTAGAGCAATTTTCAAAATATATGGACTAAACGAACATTTAGTATAAAATATAGGAATTTAATAGATATTTACTCCTTAAAAATTTGGCATTATTTTTGTTAAACTATTTGGACAATTACTACTATTGTTAGTAAATAAATTAATAGAAAAATTGATGTTACACTTGATTAAATTACATGTTTAATTTAGTTATTTTTTACAAGTGTACAAAATCAAGTTTAATTTTTAATTTTGATTTGTATTTCCAACCAATATTTCACACAAATTTTCCAAACAGCCGCAGCCCTTTAGAAAGTTCAATCAAGTGCTCCGTTAAATATTTAAATTACTAATACACCCCAAATCACCCGCTAAAAACTGGAAATCCACTAAGGGTATGTCTGTCAATCTAGATATCCAACGGCTACTTAACAATCGAATCCCTTTAAAACCCTAAAAAAAAAATCCTTTTGCAGAAGAAACAGAAACCCTAGCTAGCAATCAAAGATTTTGTATTCAACGGCATTTTTCATCAAGAAGAAACAGTGACCCAACAATAAGAACAACAACACGAAGAATCCCTTTTAATTTCTGTTCTGATCGTGCTTTTATTTAGTCTGATTTTGTTGTTTTTTTTTTGCAGAATTGAATTTTTTTTTTTTTTTTGTTTCTAAATCTGTGTGTTTTTCTGCAGAGTTGGTTTCTTCTAGCTTTCCCATTTTCAATTTTTAGTTATTTTTATTTGCTTTTATTTTGCTGTCTATTTGTTTAGAAAGTTATGGATGCAGGATCCAACAAGATTCAATCAAGAAGCCCTCTTCAAGATCGGTTTCGTCAGAGAAAAGGCTCTGGAGAAAATGTAAGCAAATTCACATCATTACTCATATATTTGTTCAAGATTCTTGAATTTAATTCCAAGTTTTTAGTTTCTGAATGAATTTTAATTGTTACTATCAACAGTTGGACAGATTTATACCGAATAGGTCAGCAATGGACTTCGATTATGCTCACTATATGCTAACAGATGGGAAGAAGGGCAAAGAGAATCCAGCTGTGGCGTGCTCGCCGTCTAGAGAGGCTTACCAGAAGAAATTGGCAGAAGCCTTCAACATGAACCGGACCAGAATATTGGCTTTTAAGAACAAGCCACCTACTTTGGTTGATCCGATTCCGAAGGAGTTCTTTTCATCTTCTGTTCATCAGTCTAAACCTGCCAAGGCCAGGAGACACATTCCTCAGGTTTGTTGCTCATGCTGATGATTAGATGATTAGATGATTGAATCTGGAAATATTTGTAGCTAATTTTTACATATATTTAGAGAGTTGTAGTTTGGAATTTATTTAGGGTATGTTTTTATCTTAGTTTAACCTAGTTTGATGAGTAAATGATTGAAATATTTTGAATTAATTAAGTTGCATTGATTTGAGATATGTGTATTATAGACATGCCCTTGAATTGCGAAAATTGAAGTTAAAGCTGTGGTTTAGATTGTGAATTTAATTAATTTGTTTGATTTCTGTCTACTATGTATTGTATGAGAAGCCATGATTGCTAATTGATAGTAAATTTGGCAAGTTGAGAATATTGGTTGAATAGTATGCTTTTATATGAAGTCATAGTGTCTATAGATTTTCTATTTAGAGACCGCTAATAGATTTGGCTACCAGCTGTTAAGCTAATTTGCTTATGCCTTTAATTTCATGTTTGCTTCTGTAGTAATATTTCTTCATTTTCTTTTACTACAGTCTTCTGAGAGGACATTGGATGCCCCTGAGCTTGTGGATGATTTCTACCTGAATTTGCTAGATTGGGGTAGCAGCAATGTGCTTGCCATTGCTCTCGGTAACACTGTGTACCTTTGGGATGCTTCAAGTGGTTCTACTTCGGAACTTGTCAGCATTGATGATGAAGATGGCCCAGTTACGAGTGTTAGTTGGGCTCCTGATGGGCGTCACATAGCCATTGGCTTGAACAATTCCCATGTCCAGATATGGGATTCTACTTCCAATAGACAGGTTTGTAATGCGTCTGATTGTGGTTATTGGTATGATTGCTGAACTAGTTGCCGGTCAGAATTTTCTAAAAATGTGATTTTGATTTTTGGTTTTTTATTTTTTGCAGCTAAGAGCTCTGAGAGGTTGTCATCGATCACGAGTAGATTCGCTGGCTTGGAACAATCACATACTTACCACTGGAGGAATGGATGGAAAGATTATCAACAATGATGTGAGAGTGAGAGAACACATCGTTGAAACCTACCGAGGACACCAGCAAGAGGTTTGTGGACTTAAATGGTCAGCCTCAGGCCAGCAACTAGCAAGTGGGGGAAATGATAATCTCCTTTTCATATGGGACAGATCCATGGCCTCCTCAAATTCACCAACACAATGGCTTCACAGACTAGAAGACCATACTGCTGCGGTGAAAGCCCTAGCTTGGTGTCCATTTCAGGGCAATTTGCTGGCCTCTGGTGGAGGTGGGGGTGACCAGTGCATTAAGTTTTGGAACACCCACACTGGTGCTTGCTTGAATTCAGTGAATACTGGCTCTCAGGTTTGCTCTCTTCTATGGAGCAAACATGAACGCGAATTGCTTAGCTCTCACGGATTTACACAGAATCAGCTCACTCTTTGGAAATATCCATCTATGGTGAAGATGGCAGAGCTCACAGGTCATACCTCTAGAGTTCTGTTCACAGCTCAGGTATGAAAGCTTCTTTAATTAAATATGAATTGAGATCTCAGAGATATGATGATTTTTGATGACGTGCTCGTCTCTCTGATTCATGTTCTAATAATTTCTTCTGTTGGATGCTGTCATTTTCTTTTTTTAGAGCCCAGATGGATACTCAGTAGCATCTGCAGCTGGAGACGAGACTCTACGATTCTGGAATGTGTTTGGAACTCCTGAAGTGGCAAAACCTGTGCCTAAAGAAAACTCAGAACCATTTTCTCATTTAAGCCGCATCCGTTGAAGATCAAAGTAAAGAGAGACAAGAATATGATCTTACCTCAAATCAAGTTTAGATATATTTCATGTAAAGTTCTCATATATATAGTTATCCTTTTGTAAATGGCCAGTCACAATTACAAGAGAGATGCTACTTTGCCCGAATTAGTATCCGAATAGGCCAAATACAAAATGACGCTGTTTTGGGGTTGGCCTATTTGGACAAACCCCACAGGCAAAGTAGCATTTTTGCACTTACAAATATGATGTGAATACAATGATACAATATCCAATAATAGTTTGTAGAAATTTTTTATGTTTACAAAAGTACTTGCTGTACTTCATACAATATCCAATAATAGTTTGTAGAAATTTTTTAGTCCAATGGATGGAGTCTCAAGTGATGAATGGAAATTATTGTGCAGATATTTTGCATAGGTTTCTGAGAAGAAGTTATTGTGCAGATATTTTGCTTCAATGGTCTTGTCCTTTGGCCAACCAAGTTTTTTTTTTCTGCTTTCTTGTTGACTTAATGATGATAATATAAGGTTGCTCTAAACTTAAAGAGAGTGCTTTTAGTTCTAATGGTAACTTTGCATTTTGGTATTTGAAAAAAAAAAGGAAAAAAAATTCTCTCCTTTTCTAACTTTTGAGATTGAGGTTCAATTTTTATCTGCACCCGACTCACTTAATTTAATAAAAATAAATTTTAACTCGACCCATGTATATCCCTATCGTCCCTTTACGGTTTATTTGACCTTTGTTCAAAGTTTTATATTTGCTAATAAATTGTAGTCTTTTAATGTATTGTTAGATCATAATCATTCAAAATTTAGATCTAGTGTTGAGTTAAATGATGCTAAGTATTTTATAATCTACTGTTTAAGCGTGAATTTATAAGAATGCACGATTAAGATTTAATTATATATAAATTATTATCTAATAACTATTATGATCACAATTTGTAAAAAGTTCAAAACTAGATCCCAGTCCAATCATTTAAGGCCTTACAATTAGGAGCGGCAACAGGCCGAGGCTTTATCAAGTTTGGCAAGGGCCCGGATCCGGATGTTGTCAGGCCCGGACATTTTAGAAAATGAATTTTCGATTTTATCTTTAAAAAATTAATTTTTTGAATTTTTAATACTTAAAAATGAAATTATTTTTAAGAATTTCATTGTTTTTAGTTTTTTTATTAGACCTTAAAATTATAAATGTATGTATTTAGAATTAAAAATTAATTTATATAATAAAAATATTTTTATTAATAAAAATCTGACTCGGACCCTAAAAAAGCTCTCAGGTTAGGCTAAAGCCTGACGGGCTGGCTGGTAAGGATGGCAACGGGCCGGGCTTATCAAAGCCCGACTCGGGCCCGTAATGTCATCGGGCCGGGTTCAGGCCGGGCCTGATTTTTTAATTATAAATAATATTATTTTAAGTCCGGATCCGATTTTTTTATTATAAAAAATTTATTATAAAAATATATATATTTTATGAATTAAAATATTTATTTATTTATTTTAAGTCTTGATCCGATTTTTTTATTATAAAAAATTATAAATATAAAAAATTTATTATAAAAATTTATATATTTTATAAATTAAAATATTTATTTATTTATTTTAAGCCCGGGCCGGGCCGGGCTCGGGCTTTTTGGGTGAAGCCGGGCTTACCGGGCCCGTGTTACCCCGGGCCGGGCCGGACTTTTCTGCCACCCCTACTGGCTGGGCTGAAGACGTGAACATGACTTAAACTATATACATAATAATAACATACTTGCAAGCTGTAAACTGTAAAGATGGTGAATTTCATTTTTAAGCCTATTGGGATTATAAAAAGGGTTCTTCAGTCAAGTTTTTACACACTTTTAACTAGGGGTGAGCATCGGTCGGTTCGGTCGGTTAATCCATGATTTTTTAACCATAACCGAAATTTTCGGTTAAATAAAAGTGTGACCGAATTAACCAATTTATGACTCATAACCATTAACCAATTAACCGTTATATTTCGGTCGGTTATGGTTAATTCGGTTATTAACCAATCCAATAAATATAAATTCATCAAAATCAAATTTCAATAAAGCATTTAACACAATTACACAATATAAATTCAAATCCATCAAAAAGACATCAAATTATAAATTCATCAAGCATTTTTGAGAACACAATCCAGAAAGTCAGAAAACAACTCAAAATTACATTACAAAATCCATAAAAAATACAAACATATTAGGTGTTCAACAACTAATAAATAAGCAATTTTCTTTAATCGTCTTCAAAGTCAGCAACTCAGGACCTTAGGCTCAGCAACTCAGCATCCACAAGCAGCAACTCAGCAAGGCGATTATGTCATTACTCATATTCAAAATCTGAAGTGACATTGATTCCAAGTTTTACCATGTCTACATTATTTAAAGTACACAAGTAACACAACATATGTTTAGTTTGACATATAAGAAAAAATAAAGACAATAAAGAGCAACACTAAACAGTTAACATAATATTGATTTTTTTCCATTTACCTTGCTCAAGCTTCACAACTTCTTCTATTTGTTCCTCCTTTTCAATAATTTTCTTCATGGAATGTTGAAGCCAATCTTGAGAACACATTAAGGATTCTACAATTTTAGGAGTCAAAGAGCTCCTAAATTCATCCAGTACTCTCCCACCTGTGCTAAAAGCTGACTCCGATGCAACAGTTGACATTGGTATTGCTAGCACATCACGTGCCATCTCTGAAAGTAAAGGAAACCTGGAAGAGTTAAGCTGCCACCATCAAAGAATTTCAAAGTCATCACAATCGTCTTCACCTTCCTCCATCAAATACTTTTCCAAATCAGATTTTGCATCACCACTATGAGATTCAGACCTAAACCTCTTATACTTCGATATCATAAGCTTTGATACAGGAACTGCAAGATCGTTGCCTTGTTCACTAGTCGTAGATGATGATGAGGCAACAAAGATAGAACTTGGAGGTCCCTGACTATTTGCAGATGCAAGCTTCTTATAACCCTCATATAGCTCATAAATTGCATCTTTCACACTCTTAGCCAAGTGACCACCTAATTCTTTACCGTACATGTGCTCTAATGCAAATTCAACATACCCTAATTTTCTCCTAGGATCAAGAATGGCAGCTATGTAAATCAATTTGTTCATTTTGTCACTTTTCCCCCAATATTTCTCATACTTTTGCCTCATTTTTATTGCCATAGCACTCATATCCATGTCATCACTATTCTCCAACTCATTCAACAAGCAATCAATTGCAGTAATCTCCTCAAAAAAAGTATTGGCTGTTACATATTTGGTTCCAGAGACACGTAATGTAATCTCATAAAAGTGTCGTAGGAAAACTACTAAGCTATTGACATTGTTCCAATCATCATCCAAAGGAACTCCATCATAATTTAATGTAAGATCTCTACTAAAATTTGGATCTAGATCATCATATCTCTCAAAAACATTTCTAAATTTCAAAGCCACATCAAGCATCTTATAGGTGGAATTCCACCTTGTTGGACAATCAAGATTCAACATACACTTGCTATCAATTTTCTCAATAGCTACACATTCATTAAACTTTTGCAGCCTAGAAGGAGATTGTCTAATGAATTTTACAGCTTGTCGAATACGATCAACTGACTTGCTAGCCTCTTTTAAACCATCTGTTACAACTAGATTCAAGATATGTGCAACACACCTAACATGTAGATACTTAGCTTGAAGAATAGTGTTTGGCCATGTTCTCATTTTTCTCCTCAAATAATCTATAGCAACATCATTAGAGCTTGCATTGTCAACTGTCACAGTCATTACCCCATCAATTTCCCAAGCAGATAAGCATGTCTCTATGGCCCTACCAATTGCCTCCCCTTTATGACTATAAATTGAACAAAAATTCAAAATTCTTTTGTTTAATTTCCAGTTCTCATCAATATAATGTGCGGTGAGACACATATAATTGACCCTTTGTATTGAAGTCCAAGTATCAGTAGTTAGGCAAATTCTTTTTGCAGATCTCTTCAGCTCAGATTTATAACATTTCTTCTCATCAAGAAAAAAAATTGAAACAATCTCTAGCATAAGTCCACCTAGAATTAATATGAAAACGTGGGCATGCAACACTCATGAAATGCCTAAACCCATCACCCTCTACGAATTTAAATGGAAGTTCATCAATGATTAACATTTTCATCAAAGCCAACCTAATTGCATTCTGATCAAACTTCCAATTAGTTAAAGAGGTAACTTCTTGACTGTTAGAGTCGACATGAATACTAATAATGGATTGTTTAGGGTCTGCAGGCTTTGTGGCTAAATATTTCTTACAAATACTAAGATGATATTTGAGAGATGATGTACCATTAGTTTTGGAACCACTACAAAATTCACGATGACAATAATTGCACTTACTTATAGGATTTTCATCACCACTTTCAGGCTTTGTGAAGTGATCCCAAACAACAGATCGTTTCTTGCTTTTCTTCCTCATTTTTGGGGCCTTGAAGGCAAAGTATCTGGAATAGATGAAGACTCTTGCGTAATTGGATTTTGACTAGTGTTTGGATGAGAAGTTTCATCTACAGGTTGTCCAATTTCATTTGCTTCACCTTGGTTCATTTTCACGAGTGGTTCTCCAATCTGAAATAGAAAAGAAAATATCAGAAACATATATTTTACACAATAGAAAAACGAAAAACAAGAGAATGATTAAAAAAAAAAACACATCATCATAATGAATAAAACTGAATTGCTCTACAAACCAGTCCAACGAAATTGTCAAAAATACTCAGCAATGGCAGAAGCTTAGAAACAGCAAGATGATTGAAAGAATTAAGGAAAAACAAAGAATATTCGTAAATGCCCCAAGTGTTGAGTACTATCTAATTTTACTCCCTTCCACCTAACACTTTTCCTTGTTCCTTTTCGTACTGGTAATCAGTGCAAGTTTACAAGAGAAGAGATATAATCCTGGGAATTACTTGACCACCAACTACAGATTCAATCAATATACTTAATCAGTTAATTGTCTTTCTTTTTTAAAGGTTTACTATCACAATCAAGCCTTTTGGTTCATATGGGAATTACTTACCCAAAACACTCACAACAAAATCGAACCTCTCCATTATCAATGTTAAGGACATGTATATAGGTTACACCCAATGACCCAAAGAAATTTATTAAACAAAGAAATACTTCATTACCAAATAAAAATGTTGTTTGATTCTCAACAGTGGGATACAATTCAGCCCCTTTTCCGAGAAAATAAAAAAGAAATACTTCATTACCAAATGTTGTTTGGTGGTACACAAATATATACGAAGATTTGATTCTCAACAGTGGGAAATCTAGGCTCTCCACAAATATATACGGAGATTTGGTGGTACCATTTTCCCCAAGGATAACAAGAATGTGAATATTGTAGTGTTAAAGATGACTTTTAATGTTCTGAGGACAATTTTTTCCGAGAAAATAAAAAAGTTTGGTTGATTTTTGTTTAATTGAGTAGCAATGATTTCGCAGCAACCACTTCAGACTCCAGTTAAGATTACAAGTACTAGATACCCGCCGAGAATAAAATTAAAACAAAGGGGTCAAGAGCATCAAGAAGGCACCTCAAACCACAACAAAAAGGAAGTACATATATGATCATCAAAGAAGAACTGGAGAACAAAATCACTTCGAGATATTTTTCTAAATTTACAGGATTGATTAAGAAGGCCAATCACACTAGTTTGGCAGAAGTAGAAAGTGAGAAACTTACAATTGAACAAGGCGAGAAGACGAATTTTGTGACTGTAACTCTGTAAGCTGTATGTGGATTTTGAGAATTTGGAATTTTGTATTTGTAAGTGGCGGCTAGAGACTTGGTCCAGAGAACCTAGGGTTTTGAAGTGTTATTTTTGATTTAGGGTTTTAAAATATATATATATATATATGGTTTAATTTCGGTTAATCGGTCGGTTCGGTTATACGAATCTCATAACCGTAACCGAACCGAATAACCGAAAAAATTAAAAAATTTAACCGTAATAACCGATTTAACCGAATTAACCGAACCGTAATAAAAAAATGGGTCGAAACGGTTCGGTTAATCGGTTAAAACCGATTAATGCACAGTTTTAACTAAAATTTACATACATTTCATGGATTTGATTACAATTTACAGTAAATTTGTACACAATGTAGTTTAAGATTACATTGCATAAAACTGGTAACTGGGTTCATATAGCTGCTACTCTTCATGTACATTGCAAAAATTTCATCTCTCATCTATTATTTGCATGCTGTTAGTCTTTCAGGTACAGTTTCAGGTTAGGTCCCCTCTAAGAGCACCGGCTGCCCTTTGAATGGCTCTTGCAACTCTCCAGACCTCGTGCTGAATTAGCGCTTCACCATCTTTCTTGCTCATTCTCTTCGATTGAGAAATAGCATCCGCTACTCCTGGAAAGAAACTCAGTTTGCTTTCGTAGTCATTTGGAGGACCATAAATCTGGAAAAAATCGAGTATTGTCACTGTCGATAGAGTTTGACATAGATGTTCAATGGCTAATAGTAATAAACCGACACTTTTTTTTATCAAGTTGAATTTGGATGACTTCTGTCCATTAAGAAAGATCAATTCCAAACTTCTTTCTCATCCTCGAAATAACTAACTTGAGCCAAACAAATGTATCTAATATAGACGTTTATCAAGGACCGAAAATAATGAATCTAATAAGGACGTCTATCTAGGAACGAAAATTTTTCTTGCTACAGTTTTGAAACAGAAATCCAGGAGTTATGCTTTGAAACATCACAATTTTTAGCAATCAGCCTGGCTGTATAAAGAGGGGGGCAGGAAAGCACTTACAAGATGTTTGAACCACTGCCTTCCCTGAAGCCCATCTGCGTCCAGGAAGCCTCTTTCAGCAAGCATCAGTCGATCATTCAAAGCACGCATTTTCAAGACGACAATATCGCCTGTAGATTCTTGCTCTTTTAACCTCTGCCCTCAAACACAAACATAATGCAAGCCTAAAAATTAGCTGAAGAAGAAATTACAATGTAATGATTATACTCATAGATTCCAATAATATTTTCTAGGTCTCACCTTTGCTTCGTCTTCAGCTTCTTTAGCTGCAGATGCAAGTTCCTTGATTGCGACAGTCAAGGGATCCAAAGAGATGCTCTGATCCAACAAGTGGCTCAAGATATCTTTATTCTCCTGTCCAGTTCAGGAGGAATAAGGTCTATAATGTTTGGTTCGTAACACCCCAAAAGCACAACAGCATTATTAGATTTAGACAAAATTTTATTAGATGTTAAAGCAGTATTTTAGTAAAATTTATTCTTAATTTGAGGCATTTTCTTATATTAGGTCATTGCAACTTATCTGCCTTTTAATGAGTGATCATTTTTAGAATAATCTTTATCGAGCATAAAACATCTCATTTGAACTATCAGCAACATACAGACATTGAACTGATGGACCAATCACCCAAGCCAAAACTTCGATTTTATCGACTTAAAAGAACAAAAAAACTATAGCACAATAAAGCCTTAAATTAATGAGCATCTATGCATTTCAGGGGTAGAAAATAGGGAAGAATAATTTGAAGAACCAGTCTTGACATTCCTATGAGAAGATAGATGCATACCTGTAACTGATCGGTGTAAGAGAGGAAATTGAATGGCAATATTGAATTATCGGCCAAGCGAAGGGCTAGAAGTCCCCAAACTCCAGCAACTAAAACATAAAAAGAAAAAGTGATGAAGAAATTATAAACTTAACTGAAAAGTCAAGACCAAGGTATCTTATATGGATGCAGGTGAAAGGGAAGGAAGGCTAACCCGCCACGTGGCGCTCAAATAAAGGATCCACATGGCCTATCATCCAGGTGTATGTATCAAGGCCAGTGTGATAGACAGGAAAATCTGAAAAGCAAGATATCCTTGAATTACAACTGTAGGGCCTCAAAAACTTCATTCTGTTACTCAAATTAGATGACAAGATTCATATTAGAAGTTGCCACTAACTTTAAACAAAATGGTAAAAAGTATAAACACGATACTACTCGAATCCTTCTATTGTTGGCACAAGGGGGAAAAACCTTCTCAGTTGTACACTACATACACAGAAGTGTTACAGCTCTTACATTAATTTGATTACACAAAAGTTAATGCCATGTCTGCTCAGCCCAAATTTCAAAAAAAAAAAAAAAAAAAAGATGTACGACAAGAGAGCCAAACCTTTTCCATAGTACATATCAACAGAAGGGACCCCAACATGCTGCACAAAAGGAGCAAAATCTGAATCCACTCCACTGAGTCTTTGGATCTGCAATCCAGATTAAAACCTAATCACATATCCTGGATAAGTTTCATGTCTCAATGAAGACGAGCAAAAAGCACAAAAGTTTGACCGCAACACATCTGCTTGTCCTGCAACCTTAGGGTGTCATGTTTCTCTTACCCTATTGAATTGATAGGATTTCGTAGAAAGAATACATAACATGCACAAGCGTATGCACATATAATCATATAAAAAGCACTTACATTGATGACTCTGTTTGGAGCCGACCACTGCTCATACACAGTTCCATCCTCTGATTCAGGATCTTTGACCTAAAATTTATGTGAATGTTAGTTGATCCAAAAGGCCGATGTTAAACCAGTTGATAATTGAAGAGACTGATATAAACATTTTGAAATTATAATCATTTTATCTTACCAACTTAAACTTACCATTTTTGTGATCTCAATAAGAATATCATCTAGCTGAGGAGTTGCCCCAGCAAAGAATCCTGGCCCTTGAACTGCACAATCTACATTAAGGTAGGCCACAGCTTTGGCACCCAAATTCACAAGGTTTTCTTCAACCCACTCAGTGGATCCAATCTGAAAGCAGACGAGAAGAGACCGATACACTAATTTCATTCAGGGAGTTCAAGCACGAAAATATTCTGATGAAACGTTCTTGTTTGATTTGATAACTACCGAAAACTGGCAGAAAGCTATTTATACCATGCACATAGAGATACTAAGAAGAAAGAGGCCCCACAAATCCCTCCCCTCATCAGCAGTCAGCACAGAAAATATAACACTTTGTTCTTTACAAAAAAATTACAGTAGAGTCACCAATCAATGAACTGTATCACGTTTAAGATGAGTGCAGCAGCCATTCAGAAGAAAGTAAAATAGGAAAATTACTGAAAGAATCTCTCCACCTATCACACCCCAAACGTGCACACCTAAATGCAGACATGTGACAATTAGAACTGAATAGGAGCAGAAGCTGTATGGCAGCAACGATCAAGCATCACACTCTTATGTCATGATGTTATTTTCCTAAAACTTTATCATTGCTGACCAAGTAGTAATATTCCTATGGGCCCTTGTTCTGAGCAAAGTACTATAAGCCAATTGTTTGCATTTGATCCGATGCCTTTCTTTGATGCATTATTCACATATTGAAGTCGTTAATATGCTGCTTTCAAGGGACAAAAAATTCAGTCTGACACATTCCTAGCCTATAAACCGCATTGTACATCAGTGATCAGGGAAGACCGAGTATTACCTACCATCCCAAATTCTTCTGCATCCCAGCTGCAGAAAATAATTGTTCTTCGAGGGCTCCACCCCAGGCGCATCAAAAGGGCATATCGTCTAGCAATATCAAGTAGCGCTGCAGTCCCACTGTTGGGATCAATAGCTCCATATGTCCATGCATCCCTATGGTTGCCAAGGAGCACAAAGCGGTCAGGCTCCTCTAGCCCTCTTATGACTGCAAAAACATTATGAATTGTTGCCACCTTTTTCTTCCCCTAGAAGAACAAAAAGATTAAAAAATATATATAAATCGTGAAATGAAATATATGGGTTATTCAGAAACAGCTAGTTAAAAGATCCGGACTTCAATATCATTAAGTTTTCAAATTTTCCTACTTTAAACTTCTAAAAACAAAGAAGAACAGGACAGAATATAAACAAATGCAGTATAAAGTCATTAAAGCACTTGTTACAGAACTTAGAGATGAAACATCCATAATATGACCCCAAAATTTCATTATATTTTCGGATCCTAAGAATCTCTCCACCTATCCAAGGTAGGTTCCTAATTTTATCAGCTTGAGTTAGAGCTCCGGAATCTATTAGACCACACATACCTACATGAAATAAACAATCATGTGGGGCATGCTTACATCCGACAACAACACGACAAACCAACTTCTAAACTCACTTTAGAGAATTTTTTGTGTCTCCTAATATGCTTCAACCATTGATTCTTATTCCACAACACAACAAACCAACTTCTAAGCTTACATCAGAGAATTCCCAGTGTCTCCTAATATGCTTCAACCGCTGTTTCTTACTCTACAACATGACAAACCAACTTTTATGCTTACTTCAGAGAATTCCTAGTGTCTCCTAATATGCTTCAAACAATATCTCTTACTCCACAACACGACAAACAAACTCCAAATAACTTCCTATGTCTCCAAATATGCTACAATTAATGTTCGTTTTGGAATATTCCACATTAATTATCATCATTGAACCGTTAATTACAGAATTTACGAAACTTGATGTTCCACTTGTCCACATTGGAAAAACTTATCCCAAATAGAACACTTCCAATTATTTGAACGATTGAATGACAAGAATAGACATAGCCCAAAAAGGAAGCACCTTTTCCAATCATTTACAACTCTGTTCTTTCTCAAAATATTGGCAATGAGGTTGCTCATAATTCAATGTATACAGGCAAAAAGCAAATCCAAATTCGACTAATTATCAAATTTATGCCAAACAACTGCTTGATATAACAATAAAGACAAAATTCATAACAAAAACATGCATCAAACCAAGGAACCAACCAACCTGAAAAGTCAAATTAACCATAGTTGGTCCAGGGCCAACCCGCCCACCATTAACCCGACCCGAATCATTCCAAAACTGAGGCACTAGGCCACCCCCAAGTGACCCCAAAATGATCTGAGCATTCTCAAAAGACAAGGGCAAAGATGGAATTTTTGGAAATCTCTTTGAAACTTCATTGTCTTCCAAATCTAAGCTCTCCCCTGCTTCAACCCCAGCCCACCCTGGAGTCAGTGGGTCCCCCATTCCTCTCATAACTGTGCCTCTCTCAATCCCACCTCCCCTTAACCTGTCCCACTCGGCGTACAATAGCACTCCCAGCGCACCTTTAGCCTCAGCTGAAAAAACAACTCCACTCCTCGATAAAACTCCCCCCTTTCTCGCCATCACTACACACCCACTAACGTTCACCCCTGCATCCTCCAGCGCACGATAGTCCTCCTCCTTCCCGTAATTCACAAACACGACCTTACCGTACGCCGACCCGGACGGCGAGTACGCGTGATACGGCTGTACAACGTCCATGATCGCATTTTGAGAGACACCCTTTTCAGCCAACGATAGTTCAACCACCGTCCCGTTGCTAAAATGCGCCGAAACCGACGCGTGCGCAGGATAGGACAAAAGCGCTTTGTACTCGACGGCGTGGGTTTTAAAGTTGAGTTTTTGGAAGTGGGACTGAACGTAGCGGATTGTGTCCAACGAGGGGTCTGTTCCGGCGAGGTGAGGGTGTTGAGTGAGGTCGCGGAGGTAAGAGGAGACTGTGTAGTTGGAGGAGAGAGAAAGGAAAGTGATATGGAAGTGGAGGGCAGTTTGGGAATTTCGATGTGTGGGTGAGGGGTGAGGGTGATGTACAGTATAGAAGCCGATGATGCAGAGAGTTAGGAGGAAGGTGAAAGTTATCAAAGGTGGCGGAGGCTTTGTGGTGGTGGTGAGTTCTGTGGGATGGGTCATTTTGTAGAGAGATAAAATGGGTTTTTGAGGGTTTTAGAGAGAGAGAGTTTTAGGGTTTGTTGTTTTGTTGGGTTTTGTGTTTGAGGAGTTTACAGAGGAAGGAGGAGGAGGAGGAGGATGAGCAGAGCAGAGCAGAGACTGAAACTGAAGTGAAGAGTTTCAGTGGGCGTTATATAAATTATTTTTTATGACATAATAATAACATTTGGAGCCTTAAAGATATTACATATTTTAATTAGTGAGATAAATAATTTATCTATATTAAACAAGTCCTTAATTTGTAAAGTTGGCAATCAGTCGAGACGAGTTTGCCAATCCCATTTTCATTTTGATCGCGAATATTTTTCGATCCAAAATTTAGACCGAATGATTCAGAATCTTAAATTACGAAATGAAAAATTATCTCATATCTATTTTTTTTATCGGGATAAAAAAAATTATTCAAAATTCTAATTAAGATTTGTGATTTTCTATGATGTTTGATATTTCTTATGGAAAGACTAAAATGCTCCTTAATTTTGTGTTTTCTAATCCTATATTAACCAATGTATTTTCTAATCCTACATTAACCCGTGCAACTGGGGTGGTCGAATTTATATAACCAAATGAAATTTATCATATTAAATTGAATTTAAAGAACTAATTTTGACAAAAATTTTATTATTTTCATAAGATAATTAGTTGGTTGTCCACTTGACCCCAACAAAAAAAAAAAGGTTAAAAAGTTCAAATCAAAAAAGAGAAATCATCAAGAATTGCCCAAGCCATTTTGTGAGGGGGCACTTGACTCTTCCCTCCACAACAAGTGATGTGGTATTGTTTCTCTGAAAATATGAAAAATGATAAATATATAAACATGTGATAAAATAGTAATAAAAATTAATCATAAAATGTCTGTAAAATATATTAAAATTATTTTTTAAAAACATAATACATATATTTTATGATTATTTTTCACCATTTATATCACTTTTCTAAAAACATAAATAGGCCTATGTGTCATTCCTCCCAATAAAAATATGGAGTAGTATTGTCCTCTTATTACGATTGTCTTCAGAACCAGAGTGTGAATCAAATCGGTGATATAAAAAATTTAATAGGTCATTAATTCCCCCGATTGAACCGTGTTCAAAAAATCAGAAAAACTAACTTATTCAAAAAATCAGAAAAACTAGCTTATGTAATAAATAATTTTATTTAATTAAAAATTAAAAATATAAAAAATTTCGATCGATTTTATCTGTTTTTAACGATTTTTACCGAATTTTATCGATTTGACCGATTTTTTATCAAATCGATTTTTTACCTTTGACCTGACCGGATTAATTGTCGATTTTCGATTCGACCGGTCGAACGAGCCAGTCGGCTCCAGCTCTGAAGACATGGCTTATTACATAAATGAAAACGTATTCTTAATTGTCACTATTAGTATTTAAACAAACAAAAACAAAAAAAAAAAAGATATGGTCTTCTTTGATATATATAGATAAGTTATCTTTATTCTTTAAAATAAAAAAAAAAATCGGGACATGAATCTTTTAAACATTTTTTTAATCAATATTATCTTCTTCTTCTTCTTCTTTTTTTTTTTTTTTGGGTTGTTTTGTTCTCTTCTCTCTTGTATTTTTCTTTAGAAGATGCAATTGAATGTCCATTTCAAACAAAAAGTGAGAGTGAATAGGAGGATATATGTCGAAGCATATTTACTAGAATCACGATCAAGTGACTTTAGATATGATAAACTATTAAGAAAAATAAATTTAATGTACTAATCACTTAAAATAACTAGGGTTGATATTTCGGTTCTCATTTTGTCAAATTTCGATTCAACTTCGAAATGATCGATTTTGTAATTTTGAATTATTTGATTTTTGTCAAATTTTAATTCGGTTTGGTTCGCATAATTCGGTTTAGTTCAATTTGAATATTACAACTAGTTATATTAAATGATAAAGTAACACAAGATATATTAATTTATGAAGTCCAATGTGTCATTTTGAGATGTCCCCGTGTATTTTGTAAGAATTATTCAATTTATAACTATGAATCATATATGTATAATTGCACATCTATATAGAATTATGTAAATTAATAAATTCTACTTCTTTTATTCAATTCAATCATCTAGACTTAAATATATCTTTTCAAGGGAGGAATAGTAGCGGACATAATAATTTTATTATAGTATGTATCACAATCTCAATCTATAATTTGTGAATATTCATGTATATAAAGAAACCATAGAAAATTATTAATATTTATAACGGGATGGTATTTTTAGTACGGTTTGGTTTTTAAAACCGTTCGATTTACGGATTTGGAATCATTCAGTTTTTATAAAAAAGTCGGTACGATTTAGTTCAATTTAGTTCGATATAGTTTCATTTTGTTCAATTCGATTCTAACCGAACTATTTGTTCATCTTTACTAACAAGAGTACTATTAGATGCAAATTCTATTTAAATATGATGTGATAGTTTTATTGGATCAATGTTATATATACGGAATATTATATAATGATGTCAATTCATCCACCGAAGGAAAACTTAAGTCAATTTTTTTCGGATAAAACACAAATTAATTTTGAAATAACTTATGTGAATTGTGCATAGGGTGTGGCCATGTAGAATCTGTTATAGTGTATGCCCTAAAACCTGTTGTTGATGTCATAGTTTAAGGTAAAATATTTTATAATATAATTTATTATTTAATGAATAAAAGACATTTATTTTCTACACATCTTTACATCCATGTTTTATGTGTATGTCTCGAGATATCATGATAAATAAATATAGTTAATCCAAAAGATGTATGTGATTATGAGAGTCAACAATATTTATATATATATATATATATCAAATTAAGTTCTTGGTAAAATGTGATTATTATACAGGATAATAATATATCACTCAACTGATATTGTTGTGTGTCACCTAGATTGCCATATGATGTTAATAGAATGGATGATGAGTCTCATATCATAAGGACACAGACGATATATATATTTTCATTAGTATATGAAATATCAAACACGACCACATAAGTGTAAGATCACATGGTAATATTATCTAATGTCATTGATTTTCCTAATAATACATTAATGTTATTATATCATCTGACCTGATATCACATGTTGACTTGTACGATAGTACTTATGATTCACTAGTATATCATCATTCGACTAGCCATGTCCTTTGAATAAATATTAGATGGTCTTGAGCTATTAACGTACAAAGTTATGTGTGCTTCAAGAAATGATCTGATAGCTTTGATAATAAAAATTATAGATGTTTCAAGGAAACTCAAAGTTGTGGATACAAGTATTTGACCAAAGTAGTCGATATCTTAGAGATATCAAATCCACAAGATCGAGTTTAAAGATATGTCCAGTATAAGGATTTGACCTTACCATGATCCGAGACTCGATAAGAAACATAAATATCAGAAGGAATGAGAAGACATGCTTGAAGTGTATTCTAACAGGTTCATATGTTTTCCTACATCATTCATTGACTATGGGCCATGACATGCTGCTAGACGTTTACTCATGGTCCATGTGATATCATAGAGATGAAATATTAAAGAGTTAATATTATTCCACTGCTCAGCGTGCACTCCATTTCGACGATGACGGTGTCGATCACCGCCCACTGCAGGATGGGACATGACTGTATAACCTGCGGGTATTAGGGGTGAACACAATTTCGGGTCAAACCGCGAACCACACCAAACCGAACCGAACCGCGCGGTTTGAAAAAATATTAAAAATGATTTTGAACCGCACCGAATCGAACCGCAAATTTCGGGTCGGTGTGCGGTTTTGACCCATGTCAAACCGCGAACCGCCCAAACCGTAAATTTTGAGTCGAACTGCGATCCGAACCGTCTAAACCGCCGACCCGCGTTCAAATTAAATATTATTTTATATTTTTCTTCTTCTTTAACTATGAAAATTAAGATATTTAATGATCATATAACAATATGTAATGAATAAATGAAAATTATGTAAATTTTTCTTCAATTATAATGTGAAAACACACAAAATTTTCTTAAAAAATTTATAATCCAAACCGTCGACCCGAACCGCCCAAACCGCTAAACCGCCAACCCGAACCGCCGCGGTTTTCCTTATCAAATTTGCAGTTTCGTTTTCTAATTCCCAAACCGCCAACCCGCGCGGTTTGAAATAAATAACGAAAAAACCGCACCGAACCGCACCGCTAACACCCCTAGCGGGTATTAATAATACATAATAATAGTAATGAAAATAACAATAATAATTTTAGGTTATAATAATAGTAATAATAATAATAATGATGATGATGATAATGATAAATAAAATAATAAATAGGTAAAGTAAATATATAAAATGAAGGTGTGTGTGTATATATATATATATGAAAATCAATAAGTGTAAATATGCAATAGTAATAAATAAAATATTAAGTAATACATAATAATATAGATATATATTTTTGTGAAATACTCACGTGAATATATACATGTACATATAATAATAACGACAATTGAATGACAGTGAAGTAGTTAAAAAATGAAAATGAAAATGAAAATAATAATAATAATAATAATAATAATAATAATAATAATAATAATAATAATAATAATAATAATAATAATAATAGTTTGTATGAGTGTACTTCAGTAACACTACACATTACATATTTCGGGAGCGGGCTAGCGAATTAAGACACTGTGTGAAATCCTCGTAAATATAAGTAATTTTCCAACTGTACCGCATGACTAATGTATGTGAATTGAGTGATATGTTTGGTGCGATTATTGAACGATATTGGTGTCAATTAGGTATGTTATGATTACGTATTTTTGCTATGAATAATGTGATTGATGTTTTCTTTTACTGAGTTTACTGTTTAATTTCATCACATCACATTCATCATGCATAACTCATAGACTATTTAAGTAATGATATGTGTTGCATCAAGGTTATGTTTTTTTTTTGGGAACGGTTGGAAATGGATTTTGAAACGGGCTCAGTATATGGTAATAGTTGGTAAAGGTTGATGGTAAAAGATTATCTATGGTAATGGTTAAATATGTTATGAGGAAGAACATCAAAATCCTGACCGATTTCCTTATAGCATGTACCGAGACCAATGGCCTTTTAACTGGAAAAGATTTTTCAACTGATAAAGGTTTATGCTAAAATCAAAGTTTTCGAAGTATTGTATTTTTTTTTTTAAAAAGGGCAATCTTTGCATTCATACATGAAAATTTCTTACTGGGCTTAGGCTCACTGTGCCCGTGGAGTAAGTGGTCACCTTTCAGACGATTATGCAGATCTAGCAATTGATGGTTGCGCGACGAATCAGTGACGATGACTCATGTGTTAAGGGACCGTGTCTTTCTTAATTTCCAGTCCATGGTTATTAGGATAATAAATTTTCGAGATGGTTAGGTCTCGGAAGATCTAGTTTGTCATTTTGTTTTTTATGAATGACTATCAATTTAATAATATTAGGATATTTACTCAAGTGTTTGGTGAATTTGAGATTAGTATAGGAGTGTTGGTAGCGTTCCGACTCTATACTCATTTGGGTAAGATTGTTATAGGTCGGGGCGTTACAACTGATATCAGAGGAGTTTTTCGTCCTCGTAAATAGAAGATAGAGTCACATGAGTATCATGGATCGACACAACTGTCAACAAGTAAGTACATATAAGTAATAAGAACCATAAATAATAAGTAAAATACCTGAGATGTTATGAGTAATTAATGATAGACATGGAATATATATAAATTATACTTGTGTATTTTTAACCTCGTCATAGGATCATAATCGAGGAAGAATGTGAATTGACTTAACGCATGTGAATAATAGCAATAAATTGAGAATACTTGACAACACTGTGGGGACACAGAACTTGACGACGCATGTTGTTCCGGGCTCGCGGCCCAGTTGGGAGTACGGAGTAGCCCGCAGGGGACTAAACCGGAGAATAATGGAGTCGCCACCCGGTGTGAACCGGGACAAAGATTTAAGGCCGCACTCACCCCTCGCAAGGGAAGACCTCAAACCGTAGGGTTCAGAATGGTCCCTTACTTATGCCATTTGTAATGAAATAATTTGTACAATAATTTAACCAAGCCTAAGCAACATTTATTTCCAAGGATAATATACTCCTAAGTTCGCATGCATAAGTACAAGGCTCATATCTAAGTTCACATGTAACGCATTTTCATATTTGCATACAATCTATTTGCATATAATTTATGTCCAAATTTGCATACAACCTATTTGCATATAATCTATGTCCGAATTTGCATGCATAAAGATAAATTGAAATACGGCAAGCATACATTGTCATAAGCATATTACATTTGATCATAGGCATGCCAGTAGGTAATAATTGTACAATCACGCATGAAAGCAAATCGGAATAACGGCAAACATATAACTTCATGAACATGTTGAATGGATGAATGCAGAAGCATAAGTAGATAACTATCGTGTAAACATGCATCATGGAAACGAACATGTGATCTTGTGAACACAATAAATGACTAACTGCGAGAACATGAACAATCAAAAAGGTAAATGACAAAATGAGTAACCATGTATGAGATGTGATGGAAGATGGCCTGTTTACCGTGGGCGTTCGTGCGGCGTTCGTAGCCGCGTTCGAACGGTAAACAGAAGGTTCACATTCGAGTAGCGTTCGTAAACGCGTTCGAACGAACCGAGACAGAGAACATGCGTTCGTGCACCGTTCTGAAACGCGTTCGAACGGGGTTACAACAGTGACCTCCAAAATGACGTAAACAACATGACACATACGTGAACGGATGAATATATGACACCTAATCAATAATAACGGGCTAAAAGGCGCGACAAAGCATCGTGGTAAATGATTTTAACCCCTCGACATAGAGGACCTTTAATCCAACTTACTAAGCTCATGCGCTAATAACATAATGCATATAAAAATAAAGACAACAATATCGGACTTTGTATACCCGATTGAACACATCTTACATTCAACCAAATATACACCATCTGGCGCGGCGAAGCATCGTGGTAAAGAATTTTAACCCCTCGAAATGGAGGACCTTTAATCCGACATACTAAGCCTGCGCTAATAACATAATACATATAAAAATAAAGACAATAATATCGGACTTTGTATACCCGATTGAACACATCTTACATTCAACCGAATATACATCATCTGGCGCGACGAAGTATCGTGGTAAAAGATTTTAACCCCTCGAAATGGAGGAAATTTAATCCGACTTACTAAGCCCATGCGCTAATAACATAATGCATATAAAAATAAAGACAATAATATCGGACTTTGTATACCCGATTGAACACATCTTACATTCAACAGAATATACGTCATCCGGCGCGACGAAACATCGTGGTAAATGATTTTAACCCCTCGACATGGAGGACCTTTAATCCGACTTACTAAGCCCATGCGCTAATAACATAATGCATATAAAAATAAAGACAACAATATCGGACTTCGTATACCCGATTAAACACATCTTACATTCAACCGAATATACATCATCCGGCGCGGCGAAGCATCGTGGTAAATGATTTTAACCCCTCGACATAGAGGACCTTTAATCCAACTTACTAAGCTCATGCGCTAATAACATAATGCATATAAAAATAAAGACAACAATATCGGACTTTGTATACCCGATTGAACACATCTTACATTCAACCAAATATACACCATCTGGCGCGGCGAAGCATCGTGGTAAAGAATTTTAACCCCTCGAAATGGAGGACCTTTAATCCGACATACTAAGCCTGCGCTAATAACATAATACATATAAAAATAAAGACAATAATATCGGACTTTGTATACCCGATTGAACACATCTTACATTCAACCGAATATACATCATCTGGCGCGACGAAGTATCGTGGTAAAAGATTTTAACCCCTCGAAATGGAGGAAATTTAATCCGACTTACTAAGCCCATGCGCTAATAACATAATGCATATAAAAATAAAGACAATAATATCGGACTTTGTATACCCGATTGAACACATCTTACATTCAACAGAATATACGTCATCCGGCGCGACGAAACATCGTGGTAAATGATTTTAACCCCTCGAAATGGAGGACCTTTAATCCGACTTACTAAGCCCATGCGCTAATAACATAATGCATATAAAAATAAAGACAACAATATCGGACTTCGTATACCCGATTAAACACATCTTACATTCAACCGAATATACATCATCCGGCGCGGCGAAGCATCGTGGTAAAATATTTTAACCTCTCGAAATGGAGGACCTTTAATCCGACTTACTAAGCCCATGCGCATCACATTATTATATAAAAAAATAACATACAGAAATTAAATAACGATAATAAACAAATCAAGACAAAATAAATCGAAATATGTGCCGTTTGCTCAAGTGGTACGTGGAGTTGTATCCCAAGTACAGACCGCACTACCGTCCATTCAGATTCGGCTATGGAGTTTACGTCTGGGTTTCCATCCTATATACCATAAGAGGCGACACATTTTCCATTTTATTCAAGGGCCACAACACACATAATTCCACAATACATGCATTTTCCATTTATTCAAGGGCCACAACACACATATCAATTAACGACTCTCATGCGAATAAAACTTAATAAATAATTAAAATGCGAATAAAAAATAGATGAGAAAAGTGCCCTCAGGTCTAACCTTTTATGTCGACTTTTGGAAGCGCGTTACAAGTCCGTCGGAAGGGGTAATACTCCGCAACTCTTCTGGTTCACTAATCCAACGTTTTTCCTCGCTGTTTCTTTGTTTAAGCTGCTGTTCTTACTCCGTTTCGCTGCTGTTTTTGTTGTATTTTCGAGTCGCTGTTTTAAGGTAATTCAGGGACTGTTTTGGCGGTTATTTGGACTGGTTTTTAGTGCAGTTTTGGGGGTGTTTTCTGGGGACTGTTTTAGGGCTTAAAGGTGCAGTTTAGGTGCTTCTGTTTCAGTCGGTCAGTGGGGGTTTATGGCGTGAAGTTGCTGCTTTAGTGTGGAGGGGCAGGCGTGTGTAGCGAGTGGCTTGCGCTGGGTGATTGCTTGTGTGGATTGACTATGCGTGAAGGTTTGAGCGAAGGGCAGGTGGCGTGTGTTGGCTATTGGCGTGAGGCAGGCTTCTTGTTTACGTGTTTGTTGGCTGGTGGCGTGAATGGAAGGTGTCTTGGTGAGAAGGGCATGTGTTGAGGCGTGATGTGGCTAGGCGTCTTGGTGAGAAGGGCGTGAAGAATGTTTTATTTGTGAGGGGACAAGTGGCCTGAAGAATGATTAGCGTGAAGAGTAAAGGCAGGTTACGTGTGAGACTAGATGGGGACTGTGAAGGCGTGAGGCAGGTTATGTGGCGAGATGGGGGTGTGTTGGCTGCTGTGAAGTGAGTGAGGGCTGCTCGGCAACGGTGTGGTGCGTGCAGTGGGGTGTTATGCGCTGAAGGGCTGGTGGACGTGAAGCTTTGGTGGCTGTCGAGAGTGAGAGCCATCTAAGGTTTATTCTTTTTGTTTGTTTAGAGAGATGCTATGTGTCTGCATGGTGTGGCTTGTGTCTGTGAGTGGAGTGCTTTGCGTTGATTGTGAAGAGGCAGGGGGCGTGTTGTGGCTTTAAGGGTTTATTATTTTGTTGTTTTGCCGTCCGTTAGCTAGGTTATTTTTTGTGTTTTTTTGTGAGGATACCGTGAATGAGAGAGAGCTTTAGGGTTTGGTTATGTGCTATTTTTATAGTGAGAGGGTAGGGGATTAGGGTTTGCATGGATTTGTTTGAATAAGGAAATAAAAATCAATTAAATGGGATGGATTTGATTAGTTAAAAAAAAAGGAAAGGATAATTGTAATTTTGGTGGGGAATTTCTTTAAATTGGTGAGTGAATTAATTAAATTTAGGAAGGAATTTATTTTAATTTTGGAATTTAATTTAATTAGATTTAAAAATTGGATTTAGTTTAATTTAATTTCAATTTAATTTAATTTCAAATTAATTGGATTTAATTTTAATTTAATTTCAATTTAATTGGTTTTTAATTTAATTTGTGACATGTGTTTTAAATGTTTTAATTGTGATTTAATGGACTTGGGCTAGGTGTGTGTTTTAAAACGGAGGCCCAACAAACGAACCCGAAGCTAATCCAGTGAATTAAATCCGACAGTGAGTCAATTCTTGACTTTTCCCTTCCGACGTCCGTTTCCCGCGACTTCCTCGACTTAAAAGGTAGTGTCTCCGAATGAGACTCATCATAGGGACTTATATGCAAAAATACAGTGCCTACAAACACAATTGACCCTAGATTTTAATTAATACAGATAATGATGGCTCGTTTAAGGAGAACACCCATAGCGCTACGGGGTTGAGGCCTTTGGCCACGCCTGAAGTTGTTTTATGAGTATGAGAGGAACTCTGAACATACATTAGAGGAGCATATGGAGCAATTAGACACCATTTTGAAGACTTCAGAGCCATATTATATGGTAAGATCAAGCCTAAAAAAGGATTCGATCATTAGTAAGATGACTGAAGGGGAGGCTAGGGTCATAAGGATCAAATTTCATGAAAAGTTAGGGTGGCTTTTCATGAAAACCATAAATCATTACGACTGACGCTTTATTTCATGAAAAATTACTGCTTATTTTTGTTTAATAAAAGGCATATGCTTTGATTTTTTTTAACCCTTGATGATTTTAAAATTACATACTACTAATAATGTTGTAATAGCATATATATATATATATAAACACACGATATAAACTTATTGATTGTGTATATTTTTAGTACAAGAGCAGTAAAATAAACTGACGCAGAAGGATTATGAGAGTTGGCACTGAACGACAAGTCAGATCGGAATAAGATGTGGCGAATAATAGGCCAGAGCAGAGGGTCACATCTACCGATCTTGGAGTCGGGAACCAGGATATAATGACTTGGATTATGAAACTAATACAACAGTAGCATGATGAACAAATGCGTGGGTTGACAGATATGCGGCAACGCGCACCCCACATGGGCGATGTCATTGAAAGGTTCAGGAAGCCGAACCCAAAGGAATTCTCGGGGGGGGGGGGGGGACCAATCCCCTAATGGCTGAGGAGTGGATTCGATTGATTGAGGTCATGTTCGAGCATCTAAGAACGCTAAAGGTCATGTTAGAGCATCTAAGTATCACAGATGCTAAGAAGATACAATGTGCAACTTTTATGCTGACCACTCATGCACGAGTTTGGTATGATGGAGCCAAACTCTCTGCAAATCTCGACAATCTCACTTTGGGAAAGTTTAAGGAGATGTTTAATGGCAAATATTTCCCTAATGATGTAAAAGCGAGAAATGTCAAAGAGTTTTTGGAGATCAAGTAAAGAAGCATGATAGTGGTGGAACTGGTGAGAAAATTTGAACAATGATGTATTATGTTCCCTTTTTCGTGGAGAATACAGATCAAAAGAATGACCACTTCTTGAGGGCACTGAATCCCAGAACAAAGAGCTTGGTAAGAATGTCCGTTGCTAAAACATATGAAGAGCTGGTGGACACGGTGATGATGGCTGAAGGAAGCCAAAATGACATCGTGAGAGACATTCAACGATCCAGACAGGTTCTGAATGGAGCATGATCTGGTAAGGCATCCAGGCCATGGAACCCCATAGAATGAGGAACTAATCATGGGGAAACTACGAAATTAAGAATGGCAACGGGAAATGTTAGGACTGTAAAAACTGACGTAGCAATGCCAAGAACTGAGAGAAGATCGCCGTGCCCGAAATGCCACAAAGCCCACACTGGATATTTCTTAGTAGGTTCCAACATATGTTATTGGTGTAAGGAAAAAGGACAAGTTGTTCGAGATTGCCCGAAGCGACCTACAAATCAGAAGAAAGTTCTAGCCAAAGTTTTTACAATGACACAAAATCATGCGGAGCAAGAGGATGCTACGATAATAATGGTAATATATCTATTCATGGACTTATTGCATTTACTTTAATTGATTCAGGTGCCACACATTCATTCATAGCTCGATCAATGTTAAAGAAGTTGGGAATGATACCCGAAGACGTAACCATAGGATATTCCATTTTGTTACCTTCCAGTGATGTAATGGATTCTAGCTAGGTGGTCAAGAATTTGTTAGGGTTGGTGCTCGGAGTGTCAATCTGGATCGTATTTATGTCCGATTCATGAATACAA
>SKCR01049017.1:0-39238 GCA_019454045.1 Zanthoxylum bungeanum
CATTGTCATTATTATAGTAATAATGAGATGTTTGTACGGTAAAAGATTTACCTAAGTCTTCTTTACTCCATGAAAGTAGTGGGAGTAGTCTCTGTTATATTTGATATAAAGTTTTATATAAGATATAAAACCAAGAGACTTGTGAGATACTCCTATTATTCGTACATTAGATATGATCTAATAAAGGACATAACTAGGCTATCTGTATGACAGTTAGTATAACTGTTGGACATTATTTTGTGTCTTATATAAAGTATTCATCTTTCGTAAAGGATGATTCCTTTTTCGAAAGAGATATTGATTAGAATATATAATCAATCTTATGTATCATTTGATGATGACATAATAAATACTTTATTATGTGCGATTATAGATGTCGATTTAATCGTAATTGTTACGAGTTATTTTGACATCCTAAAGACCATAGGATGGATCTTGAAACACGTTCTTTGTGATCTTTGAGATATTAAGAACGAGTTTCTAATTCATGGAGAATATAGTCTGCAACCATTAGGGTCATATTAGTTTTGAGAATAATTATGACGTTAGATAGTCTACGTCATAAAGATTCACAAAAGATGCATGGGAGTGTCACGAAGGATTCTACTATTTAGTGGAATCAAATGCAACTTTTGAAGTATTGACTTATGAAGTTGCATAGTGACCTTTTAAATTAGAAGTTTTTGAATTGTTATTGTGCTTGCGGTTGTCTTCATAGTATTTTGGATTTGATCCTTAAATACTTGGACAACTCAGTAGCTGTAGCACAATACTGATATAGCATCTATTTCATATTAATGTATAATTTAGATTCTACAAAATATGAATGATGCTGACTATGGAAACGATAGAGTTTGTTTGACAAACTCGATTCATAGCGGACTTGTTTTGTTGCCTACCTCTTAAGTACTGGGTGAGCTTTTGAGGGCCATGTGCATACGATGCATATTGAGACGTGTATATGATACCGTGGATTGGCACTAGAGCAAGTGGGAGAAATTTTTGGGGTTGGTGCTCAGAGCGTCAATCCGGACCGTATTTGTGTCTGATTCATGAATACGAACATCCCCTTATTCCATAATATTACTTATTTATGGTTGCACCTCTTGTTCTTATATACGTATTCGATCTGATTACGATTAAGATTGAAACTAAATGTGGTTTAGTGATATGTATATATTAGACAAAGGCCCGATAATATATAATGCAGTACACAGTTACAAAGTTAGTTTGTAATTGACATTGGGAAGTGTCACTGCTATATGTATATTATCAAACATAGTTCCTGGTCAAGATTTGCTAACACGGGTCGGTTAGTCAAATCCGTTGAGACCAGTACATGTCGTATATCGAGACTTGGTCCGATGGTTTATCCCAATGAACCATGAGTCTAGGGAGACTCGTATAGACGTGTAGGTGTTTATAATGGATAAACACTGAACGGCTCACCGAAGATTCTTAATAGATGGTACGCCAACGTCAATAAGAATCTTCTCGGGTTGAGTAGCATAGTGGTCCTTCGACTTGAGATACCACTGTGGATGTATGAGACATCCTCCACACTTAGATGGCAGTCACGTCACCGATCTATTTAGATCAGACCTCCGCCTGTTCGTTGGGTGTGGATCGATCCTCAGGATATCCTGTGTGTGTCAAGATAGGATCCGTCAGTTCTGTGTACAGAGCATAGGTAGTCCATATATTATTAGCAGTCTGTTAAATCTGTGGCCACAGTATACATCGGAAGTAAGTTCCGAGTGTTATTTAAAGATTGCTAATAGATACGTCGACGAGATAATACCTATAGAGATTTGACGTTTACATCTATATCTCTGGGATTATCTGGATACCTGTGACGGAGGGATTATACGTATGCAATGACCTCGACCCGTATGATTCAGCTAGTTTATCCGTATCGTTTGTCATAATCTACGGGTGGATAGATTATGGACATGAAATTGGATTTCGTGACGGATATACCTGAATCTAGAGAGTCTCAATAATGAAACATACTCGTAGAGCACTAGAGCAACATTTATGAATAATGATGATTATTTATAAATCGTTTAATCGTTAAACGAAAAATACATGCGAACGGGCCGAACCGTCATTTCCTAATTAATGTGTATTTGTATTTAATATATGATATTATTAAATACACATTAATAAATGGTCAAATAAAGGTATTTGACATATATCATCAATATATGTATTTGAGATATTTAAAGTAAATATAATACATATATTTGATATATTTGTATTTAATTAATTATTTAATTATTTAATTGTTAAATAATTAATATATTAAAATATAAATATATCACTAAATGATAAAGTTAGGAAATGATTATAAGTGTAAATGTTTGACTTTACATTAAAGGAAAAGGTTGTCAAATTGATTTTGACTTCTTAAGATATTTGTTCAAAATTGTTTGAAAAAAAAAAATATCTTTTTTTCTTTAGTTCTTGCTAATTTCGGCCATGACACTTTAAATATAAGAGTTATATTTTTTTAAGTTGCATTTGTTGACTAATTAAATATCTTTAAAGTTGTTTTAGATATTTAATCAAGTTGAACAAATGAAATTCAATGAAGATGAAATTAATATTTCTTGTATTTGCCTTTACCAATTTCGGCCTAGGGCTTTTCAAGCATGTATATATTGTTTTCATTTCATTTGGCATTAACCTAATTCACTTTAACCAAAAACTCCATTAAAGGAAGGCAAAGAATGCTAGAGAGAAAAGAAAGAAAAATCAAGAAAAGCTTGGAAAATAGTAAGTATCCAACCTTCCATTAGAGAGTAATTTGTTCCTCTTGTTGTGGGCAACATCTTGTGATGTTCTTGAGTTTTTCTATTCTTTATTCTTTGTGTTTTTGATGGATAAATGTTTGGTGAAAGTGTAGAGCATGTATAATGGAGAAAGCTTGTAACTAGTGTAGTTACAAGTATTCTTTTATGGTTTTGGAAACCTTGTTGCTAATCTAGAGTTGTTGACCCACTCTTAGATGACCTAGATTTTATCTTGAGTTGTTTCATTGTGTTGAGACTTTGATTGGATGGAAGAAAGATGATTAAAGTAATTGATTTAACCAATTTGGTCTAATTTGTCCAATTTGAAGAAATTGAAAAATTAGGGTTCATGACCAATTCCAAATTTGGGGATTTTCATATATGTTGTGCATTTTGATGTGTATATGATGCATATAAAGTTTCATGTTCATTGGATTACATCTTGATGTGTTTTGATGCATGAATACAAATGACAAAATGCACAAATGGCACCATTGGAGTGCATTCGGCCATGGGTCCAATTTTGGGCATTTGTGTTGCTTTTGGTGTTTTGATGTTTTGAACATGCTAAGTTCATCTTAGAAATGATTTAGAATCATTCAAATTGATTAGATCAATTCGGACTAAAATGGACAAAATACCAAAGTAAGGGCAATTCGGTAAATTCACTTAAATATGATTTATTTGAATTTGTTTCATAATTTGATTATTGGATAATTAAATAAATATGTTTATTTAATTAATCCGAGAAAAAGTTTTGAAATCGGAAAATACGATTTTCCACCGCTTTCGCTGCGTTACCGGATTCTGCCCCTAAAAACCCCTACACCTTGAGCTTCGTAGAGTTCTGTGAGGGCGGTAGGTAGGAGGTGCTAAGGGCTATGGAGATAGTATTCCCAGGTTAGGAGTATGAGAGCTAGCCGTCCCCTCCATCATGGGGCTTTGTTTCCTATATATACGTGTGCCTTTATTGCCTTTTGATTTCTCGTCCATTGGATCATGGTAACAGTT
This sequence comes from Zanthoxylum bungeanum, assembly GCA_019454045.1. Lineage (NCBI taxonomy): Eukaryota > Viridiplantae > Streptophyta > Magnoliopsida > Sapindales > Rutaceae > Zanthoxylum > Zanthoxylum bungeanum. The sequence continues at coordinate 3,807 of SKCR01049017.1, forward strand.
GAACTTCATGATGAGCTATTACTGCGTCGTAGGCTGGAACGGATGGGTTATGAATGGCGTTTATGAGTCCGGGCGTTATGTGGACTGGCGTAGGGTGAGCCCCAATTATGCTTTGAGCACGTGGTATCTCTCCAGGCCTGGGCCTGTGATTCTCCGGGCCTCTATACACTCCAACCCTTGGGGGCTTCCTTTTGAGGTGGAAACTTGGGCCTGGGTCTTGTGTTGGGGAGTCTGGGGTGCGTTCAGCATTGAGCCTGGAGCTAAACGACGAAATTGCCCTTAGACCAAATTTGGCCTGTACAGTTTATCCCATACTCTCTAAGTCAATGAGTCTTTAGCTTGGAGAGTACTTGTCGAGTGTGTGGTCTCGGATGAGGCCATAGTATGTCGGTGTACTCGAGCGTTGATGCTGCCTATTGATTGAGCCAAATGAATGTCAAGTTATGAAATTGACTCTACAAGAGTTATTGGGGAAGTACCTAATCGACCGAACCAGATGATGGTCGGGATAATGAACTTGACTCTACCAGAGCCATTGGGGAAGTACCCAATCGACCGAACCAGATGATGGTCGGGATAATGAACTTGACTCTACCAGAGCCACTGGGGAAGTACCCAGTCGACCGAACCAGATGATGGTCGGGATATAAGTCATACGATATGTGTAAACCATGTTTACAACTTGACTTGACACTAGTCTATGAGGGATGTCCCCGGTCAACTGGACTTGCTGAGGCCAGGAAGGTATAATTCACACGACATGTGTAAACCATGTCTACAACTTGTCTAGACACGAGTCTATGAGGGATGTCCTCGGTCGACTGGACTTGCTGAGGCCAGGAAGGTATAATTCACACGACATGTGTAAACCATGTCTATAACTTGTCTAGACACGAGTCTATGAGGGATGTCCCCGGTCGACTGGACTTGCTGAGGCCAGGAAGGTATAATTCACACGACATGTGTAAACCATGTCTAAAACTTGACTCGACATGAGTCTATGGGGGGTGTTCCCGGTCGACTGGACTTGATGAGGCCAGAAAAACTTTGACTCGACATGAGTCTATGGGGGGTGTTCCCGGTCGACTGGACTTGATGAGGCCAGGAAAACTTGACTCGACATGAGTATATGGGGGGTGTTCCCGGTCGACTGGACTTGATGAGGCCAGGAAAACTTGACTCGACATGAGTCTATGGGGGATGTTCGCGGTCGACTGGACTTGATTAGGCCAGGACAATCTCCATGCTACTGGTCATGGACCAGGGGAGTCTTCAACTTTTTTAGACCAGATGAAGGTTAAATATTGACTCTACATGAGCCATGGGAGGCGTTCCCAGTCGATTGAACCATATGAAGGTTCGAGACACACTCCATACAAGAGTAGTCCAGGTCTTCAGCTGTCATATGACATTGCTTGCAAATTTCAAAACCACAATCAACGTAAGTATATAAAGAGAATAATGATAACTGTCGTCTGGAGGATTTGTCGAGTGACTAGTCAATTTCTCTTCAATATAAGAAGCATACTCTGTTTGACTGAAACTATGAGAGGTCATTTACGTGCCTGTTGTGTCGACTGGGCAGAAGGTTGATTATAATGTCCCATATGGAAGGTGTTTCATTATCTTACGTATCAAGATGACCATTCATATTGATGATAGTACATGAGAGTCTATAAACTACCAGATCTGATGGAGGTCTAAGAAAGTTTTCATTCTATTATGCTTGAATAAGGTACACCAGAGTTTATACTCTATATGACCCAATGAAGGTCCAAGAAAGTATACACACTCCACCATACCTTACGAAGGTTCGCGATAGTCTACAAATTTCATATGTGATGAAGATCCACGAGGGTCTTCATTCTTCATTCTACACGATCTAATATGAATCAATGATGATCTTTACTCTACTAGACCTGAAGGAGGTCTATGTGAGTCTTTCCTTCTCATACTACTAGGTCTGATGAAGATCCATGATACTACTGTCGAATGGACTATCAAATGGACCTGATGGAGGTCTATTAGACACAATCCATCGAACCTAATGAATATCTATGAGAATCTTTATACCACAAGGCTTGAGGAAGGTCATGAAATTACTGTCGAATGGACATGTCATATGGATTTGATGAATGTCTATCAAGGTTATTACTCATTTTCTTGATGAGGATTTATGAGACTACGGATGAATGGACTTGTCGAATGAACTTGACGGAGGTCCAAAGAAGTCATTACTCATTATATACTAGACCTGTAGATGGCCCATGATACTACCATTGATAAACTTGATGAAAGCCATCAATGTCACCTCTATTCTCCAGGACTACTGTCGAATGGGCTTAATGAAAGCCCAAGGTCATCATTCTTGATTCTATCAGACCTAAGAAAGGTCAGAGAGGTGTTCATTCCTCATACTACAATATACTTGATGAAGGTATGTGAAACCCTTCACTCTACCTGACCTGATGGAGGTATGGAGACTACGGTCGAATAAAACTAATGAAAGTCCATGAAGCTATGGTTGAATGAACTTGATGTAAGTCCAACTGAATCTTCAGTCTACTAGACTTGAAGGAGCCCATTGCACTATAGTTATATGGACGTGAAGGATGTCTAAATGAAAATGGTCTAATAAACTTCCATTAAATACATTCGACCGTTATTCACACGTAAATGATCAAAAGGCTAGCCATCCTCAAAAGTCAGAATGTCGTAAAAGAGAGACTTACATGAAGGTATAAAGTAAGGAGTTCCACAATGGCTAATGAGGCAGCAAAGTCCATTGCCAATAATGCAACTACCAAGCTTATAATCTACAAGCAAATAGCCATAAGCTTTGTCGACCAAAAGCTGAGCGTGAAGATGCTTGCTTGTAGTATGGAAAGTAATTAATTCATTCAATTAACACGAACAGTGCCAATTCCACCTCTTATAACAATGGGTGTTTTGTCTAGTGAAGTCGGTCGGTTGTGTCGAGGTCCAAGCAGTCACCCAATACTGGTTTTTGTTTTGGGATGCGTCTCAAATGGCTCGGCTCATAGTTATTGTTGAGGCTTTTGTTTCGGTCTATGGGCTGGCTTGGTATATGTGGGCTGCTTCTGTTTGTTGGGCCTGTTGTCACGACTTGTTGGCTCGTAATTGGGTTATGTTTCATACGACGTTGTTTAGCCTCTGTCGCTTGAAGTTGTGACCAGATCTATTGTCTGATTCTTAAGAGCATCGAAAATCTCCTCAGGAAATTTCTTTAACTCTCTCACAAGTCTCTTGAAATTTTCTTCAATGTCTGATTCAGTTGTTGCTGAGTTCTCATCAGCAAAATTACCCTTTTTCAACTTCTTGACCCTTCGACGATGAGCGATCTGAAGCTCCTCAGCCAGGTTGGTCAAATTAAGCATGTGAGAGAAAGCTTTAGCAATGATAATGGAGTCCCCTGGATCCAGACTTGTCAAGACCTTGCCAAGTTCCCCAAGTTTGCTGGGGTCATTTTTTCCTTCTTACTCAGCTGCAAGCTCATAACGCTCTTGAACCGTTTCTTTGAGATCCTCTTCATGCAAATCTTGAAGAATATCAAGAAACCAATCCGACCGAAGAGCATCAGACTCGACTAACTTATCATCTTCACTCACCCTTCGAGGACCCAGAAGCCTAAGCTGCGCATCAATCGATGCCATCTTCTCCAAATTTTTATTCGCCGCCATTGTCATTCACTCTGAAAGTTGAATCAGAATTCAGACGAGAGAAAATGAGGGTTTCATGAGTCATGCGAGTTTGTTTGTGATAGATGCAAATAGGGCTTTTGCGAGTGGGTTGATTCATTAGGCATGTTGAATTCATTTGCCTCTTGCATGTGGCGCGGCTTCATTTGCATTGTGGGCAGTCGACTTGAGGCAAATGGCCTTATATTATGTCAATTTTTGGTTGTCTATGAGGTTCCTTCGACTTTTAATCCACCTGCCAGCTTGATGGAGGGTGTCTTGATTATACAACTTTAGCTTTGTAAACCTCTTGGCGCCTATGTCATTGACTTTTTGTTCCAATGAGCCTCAATGTTACATGGATCATTTTCTACCATCTTGCACTTCATGGATATGGGCCTACTGTTTTTTTTTTCTTTCAGCAAGTGTGGACTGGAAATTCCTCTCGCACATGGAAAATTCGGATGCGTCCGGTCTAATTTCTTTTTCCGTCGAGTGTAGGTATAATATCATGGTCACGTAATAGGACATGCTCCACGCCACCTGATATTGCTCAGTTGAAAGATCCATAGACCTTATGAAAGGTCAGTAAATCCATGGTAGACTGGACCCGAGGGATGTCCATGAAGCAATTGTCTTCTGAACCTAATGGAGGTCAAAGAGAGTCCACTCTACAAGATCCGAAGAGAATTCACGGGTCTATGACCAAATGGACCTGGTGGAGGTCCATGAGGTTGTCCACTCAGTCTATAAGACATTTTTATGTCATTTAGAGAGTAACACAATCCTTCCATTCTTGTCGTCTGGAAGAGGTAGCATCATTTCATGTCTTATGGAGTAGACGACATTCTATCAATGTAGTCTGGGGAATGTGACATTACATTCATGTAGTCTGGGGGAGATGGTAAATCATACATATCATCTTAGAGGAATAATGATGTTCTTCAACGTTTGGAGAAGACGTCAATCTTTGGATGTAGTGAGGAGTTTGATGACCGCCTTGTTATATGGGAAAAATGATTATCCTCTTATATCCTCTGGGGGAGATAACAACCATCCCACGTAGTATGATAAATCATATGAAGTCGTTTGTCTAATGGTATCCCAGTCAAGCTAAGTCTTATTCTATCTCATGTTGAATGGGATTTTAAACAAGTGTTAAGTCTCATACGTGGAGTGTCGAGTGAAATCTTTGCTAAATACTAAACTATCATATAATGTCGATTGTGACAAGTTGTGTGTATTATTGTCAATTGGGATATTTCTAACAAGTCTTATGTCAAACATTATCAACGCCGACTGAGCCATCCATAACAATTACCTAGATGTAAATTGTAGTATCGACTGGGACAACCGTCGCAAGTCTCATACTATAAATTGTAATACCAACTAGAATATCTATTACGAGTCTCACGCCACATATTGATGCCGACTGGGACACCCATAACAATTACCAAGTTGTAAACTGTAGTGTCGATTGGGACATGTATAACAAGTCCCAAACTATGACACATTATAAGTTCCAGGCTTAATTAATATCAACTGAGGAATTCCTTAAAAGTGCCAGCCATACCTGGTAATGTTAACCGGGATGTCCACGTTAAGTCTTCATTCAGGTACTGTCGACTGGACAATCTCCTTATTCCAAATACATCGCTTCATTGAAGGGACACGCCTTGTTCCTGATGTAGGTCCAAGAAACTCTTGTCGAATGGAGTCTGGAATTGATGACAATCCAACATTGTCTTCTGGAGGAGATGGGAATCCTTCTAACGTCGTTTAAATAGACTTCATTTGCATGTTATGAATCGCTAGGGCCCCACGGTGAGCGCCAAACTGTAGACGCTGGTTTTTACCCGAGGCCTACAATTGAGATTTCGTGAGGGGGGCACTGGCGATCCTGCAAAACAAAAGAAGTATGGTGAACGGAGGAGGTCTACCCACCGGTGTGGTGGACGCCGTAGGCACTCCGATGCCTAAGTCAGTGAAGGAACTAAGGAAGTAGTAGATGGAAGGTCAAAGATAGATACTACCTTGAGCTTCGTAGAGTGTCGTGAGGGCGGTAGGTAGGAGGTGCTGAGGGATATGGAGATAGTATTCCCAGGTTAGGAGTATGAGAGCTAGTCGTCCCCTCCATCGTGGGGCCTTGTTTCCTATATATACGTGTGCTTTATTGCCTTTTGATTTCTCGTCCGTTGGATCATGGTAACGGTTGAACTTCATGATAAGCTATTACTGCGTCGTAGGCTGGAACAGATGGGTTATGAATGGTGTTTATGAGTCCGGGCGTTATGTGGACTGGCGTAGGGTGAGCCCCAATTATGCTTTGAGCACGTGGTATCTCTCTTGGCCTGGGCCTGTGATTCTTCGGGCCTCTATACACTCCAACCCTTGGGGGCTTCCTTTTGAGGAGGAAACTTGGGCCTGGGTCTTGTGTTGGGGAGTCTGGGGTGCGTTCAGCATTGGGCCTGGAGCTAAAGGACGAAATTGCCCTTAGACCAAATTTGGCCCGTACAAGCTCATGTCTGTATGTTACTATATATGTTGATAATACCTATCAACTGAGCATATGAAGATCCATTTTAGTCTGTATTATGGAGAATTCACAAATTAAATAATTCAAAAGGAAATAAACAAAAATTAACTTGTTTCAAAAATAGGCTTGAGATACGTCTCAGGAGTGGAAACTCCTTACTCAGCTATCTCTTACCAATTTCACCATTTTAGTCGAAATAAAAACACAAAAACGTAAAATAGTTTTGTAATTTTTGAAAATTTTTCATTTTTTTTTTTTTTTGCATTTTTCGAAAAAAATTGGACTAAAAATAAAAACAACACACAAACTAAAAACAATGTACTGATCAACTAATTTCCTCCCCCAAACCTAAATGAGACATTGTCCCCAATGTCTTAAACAGTAGAAGAAGAGTTTAGAAAATAATACCTGGTTAGCTGAAATTCTACAAGAATTTAAAGGTTAAGATCCAGATTAACACGACGCCTCTTACCACGATCGTCCTCGGACCAATTTATCTTTGAAAGGATAGGGTCAACTTGTGGTTCATAGGCTAAGAGTTGGTCTATTAGATCCGGAGAAGTTCTGGCAGTAAAGAGAAGTTCTTTTAAAGGTTTTGACACGAACCCATTTCTCCGGGCATCATCAAGAAATACACAAAGAAAATCATAAAATCCATCAACGTTAAACAGCCCAATTGGTTTCTGGTGTATGTTCAGGTTCACCCAAGATAGAACAATAAAAATTTCCTCTAATGTACCCAAGCCACCTGGCAAAGCAATAAAATCATCAGCACAGTTAATCATTTCTACCAGTCGTTCAGACATACCTGGCACGATCAGTTCCTCTCTGTTTGATGGTTCAATAAGATTTTCCTCTGCCAAGGGTTTTGGGATGATTCCCAAAACGTGAATGTCTCCCTCCTGTACAGCCTTTGAAACGATCCCCATAAGTCCAAGATTGCCTCCGCCATATATTAAGTGCATATTTCTTGGAGCTAAGACTCGACCCAATTCTTGTGATGCTTCTACGTATTGTGGCTTAACACCAACACTACTACCGCAAAATACACAGATGTTTTCAACTCATCTTCTTGAAGTGACTTCCATTTTTATATGTATTTCTTTCTCAACTCTGGATGCCTTCAAAAGTGCAATGACGGGCTGAATTTATAGTACCTGAAAAAGGGTGAGTAATAATAGCACAAGTATCTTCCAGAGGATGATTAGTAGCGAAATAATATCGTGATAGTCAAAAAGGTCTGGATCCTGTCGGAGAAAACAAAAGAAAAACAACACAACAAATCACAATTATTAAGAAAAGACAAAGAGATATAATATTTACAAGAAAAGTAACGGCTTGATTGACGTCTATGCGTCAGGGACAAGCTTCCCATCCAATTTTCTTATAAATTGGCAAACATGGTCTTTTTGAGTCAGATTCCCGAGACTTAACAGTTCTTTCCTTTTGGAATTGTGCATATAACATGCGAATTTCATGATACGCATATCCACTGGGATGCGTCTCAAGAGTTTTAGATATGTCATCCAAAGACTCCTTACTCAAGACATCCCTAATGAAATTAATCTTATCTTCGCGGTTATCAGACCATTCCTAAATAACGACAATGAGTATTACAAAACATACGAGCACATTTATAACAAACACACATTCTTTTGGCTCTTCTCTTTTTAGCATATGTGCTCTTTCCTAAGCCAGGCAGATGTGAAATAAAAGAGTCAGAAAACTCACCTGCCAATCGGACCCGTGCTTCAATTAACCAACGAATATCAGTAGGAATACCTTTGATCATCAGTAATCTCATAAGTTCTAAGTGAGCTTTGTAAACTTTCATCAGAGATTTTTGAGGGAGAGAAGGGAATTGCTTGCGAAGATTTGCGAGAGCTTCTTCCATCTTGAAATGACTAAACCTGCAAAAATAAAACACACAAAAATAAAACACACCAAATCACAATATATACAAAAATTGCATGGGTTGCCTCCCTGCTAGCGCTAAGTTTAGAGTCGTCAGCCAGACTTGACTTCTCGAACGTTAAGCTGGATCTGAAAGTGTAACACTTTCTTTTTGTCGCTCAAATGATTCTCCCCAGTAGTGCTTGACACGCTTGTTTTTAACCTTGAAAGTTTTGTTAGCGTCAGGATCATGTATCTCAACGGCTCTATCTGGTGAAACTTTGGTGATCACAAATGGACCTGACCACCGTGATTTTGGCTTCCATGGGAAGAATTTCACCCTTGATTTGTTTAACAGTACATTATGCCCTGGTTCCAGTTGTATGCGCACTAACTTCTCATCATGTCTTTTCTTGCCCTTTTCTTTGTACAATTTGGCATCCTCAAAAGGCTGATTGCGAAATTCCTCCAATTCGTTGAGCTGGTGGAACTTTTTCTCTTCTGTTGCTTATAGTGCAAGAATTGGCTTCTTCAGTAAAAAAAACGCTTTATCTTTAGGCTCCACATGCAATTGACATGTTTTAAGTTTGTCAGTAGAACTTTGCATTGCATTGGAGTTCTGAATGGTACTGTGTATCACATCAAGTTTGAAACATTCCTCCTTCTTTTCATCATCTGGGAAATTCATGGCCTTGAAAACATTGATTGTTACTTCTTGGTCTTGTACCCTCATGGTTAGTTCTCCTTTTTGTACATCAATAATGGTTCGACCTGTAGCCAATAATGGTCTCCCGATGATGATTGGTACGTCTGCGTCTTCCTCCATATCAAGGACAATAAAATCTGCTGGGAAAATGAATTTGTCAACCTTGACCAGCACATCCTCAACTACGCCTCTTGGAAATACGAGCTTTCTATCAGCTGTAGGGGTTTTTAGGGGCTGAATTCGGTAACGCAGCGAAGCGGTGGAAAATCGTATTTTCCGATTTCAAAAATTTTTCTCGGATTATTAAATAAACATATTTATTTAATATTCCAATAATCAAATTATGAAATAAAATTCAATAAATCATATTTAGGTGAATTTACCAAATTACCCTTACTTGGTATTTTTGTCCATTTTAGTCCGAAATTGATCAAATCAATTTTGAATGATTCTAAATAATTTCTAAGATGAACTTAGCATGTTCAAAACATCAAAACACCAAAAGCAACAAAATCCCCAAATTTTGGACCCTTGGCCGAATGCACCACTTTGGTGCCAATTTGTGCACTTTGTCATTTCATGCTTCAAAACACATTAAGATGTAATCCAATCAACATGAAACTTTATATGCATCATATACACATCCAAATACACAACATAAATGAAAAGCCCCAAATTTGGAATTGGTCATGAACCCTAATTTTTCAATTTCCACAAATTAGACAAATTAGACCAAATTGGTTAAATTAATTACTTTAATCATCATTCTTCCATCCAATCCAAGTCTCAACAAAATGAAACAACTCAAGATCAAATCTAGGTCATTTAAGAGTGGGTCAATAACTCTAGATTAGCAACAAGGTTTCCAAAACCATAAGAAATAGTTATAACTACAATAGTCACAAGCTTTCTTCATCATACATGCTCAACACTTTCAACAAAATTTCCATCATCAAAAACCAAGAAATAAAGAAAAGAATAACTTAAGAAAATCACAAGATGTTGCCTAGATCCTAAGGAACAATTTCCTTTCTAATAGTAAGTTTGAAAAACTTACAAAATCCAAGTTTTTCTTTGGTTTCTCTTTTTCTTCCTTACTTGCTTTTCTTGTTCCTTTAATGGAGTTTCTTGTAAAGTGTATTAGGGTTAAGAATAAAATGAAATGAAAAATAATATATACTTGTATCAATTATGCATTGGCCGAAAACACCTAGCCAAATACAAGTCTTGTAATTTCATTTTCATTTCACTTAATTTAGTCAACTTGGTTAAATATCCAAAAACCACTTTATTAGATATTTTAATTAAGTCAACAAAGGCAACTAATATCATTTACATCAATATCCTAATGTAAGATATTTATATTTTTTAATTAATTTAATCATTTAAAAATTAAATAATCAATTAATTAATCAAATACAAATATATTAAATATATGTATAATATTTACATTAAATATTAAAAACAATATTCATTTAGGATATAAGTCAAATAACTCATTTTGACTATTAATTAATGTGTATTTAAATTAATCAAGTATTAAATGTAAATACACAATAATTAGGCAAATGACTATCTAGTCCCTTTAGCACGTATCTTGCGTTTAACATTTAAACGACTTTATAAATAATCAATATTATTTATTAATGTTGCTCTAGTGCTCTACGAGTATGTTTCATTATTGAGACTCTCTAGATTCAGGTATATCCGTCACGAAATCAAATTTCGTGTCCATAATCTATCCACCCGTAGATTATGACGATCACGGATAATCTCGCTGAACCATACGGGTCGAGGTCATGGCAAATGTATAATTCCTCCGTCACAGGTATCCGTATAAATCCCAGAGATATAGATGTAAACATCAAATCTCTACTGGGATTATCCAGTCGACTATTCCATTAGCAATCTCTAAAAGAATGTTTAGAACTAGCTTCTAAACTTTACCACGGACTCATGGTTTTATCTGATTGCTAATCATATGGACTACCTATGCTGTGATGCACAGAACTGACGGATCCTATCTTGATACACATAGGACACCCTGAGGATCTGTCTATACCCAACGAACAGGCGGAGGTCTGATCTAAATAGATCGGTGACGTGACTGCCATCTAAGTGTAGAAGATGTCTCATGTGCCCACAATGGCATCTCAAGTCTAAGAATCATAAGTGCTACTCAACTCGAGAATATTCTTATTGACTCTGGTGTACCATCCATTAAGAATCTTCGGTGAGTTCGTTCAGTGTTTATCCGCTATAAACACCTACACGTCTATACTAGTCTCCAAGACTAATGGTTCATTGAGAAACCATTGGAATCATATATTCCAGTATACGACATGTACTGGTCTCAACGGGTTTACTATACTGACCAAGTAGTGTAAACCTTGACCAGGAACAATCTGAGAATGACAACGTCATGATACTACTCAATGTCAGTTGCGACGCTTTTGCAACAGTACCATGACTAATCATTCTAAGGTCATTACGTCTTTACCATTTAATAAGATAGATTATATTATAGAAACTGCATATATTATTCACAATAATAATGTTTTACAAAAGTATTCAAAATAAATACAACCGGGAATTGGCGTTCTGAGCACCAACCCCAACAAAATCTCCCACTTGCTCTAGTGCCAATATCGATTGTATCTAATACCCATCGACTCCACGTGTTTATCAAACAGCTTCGGAGGTATGGCCTTCGTCAGCGGGTCTGCTACATTATCTTCACTCGGTACCTTGCACACGACAATATCCCCTCGCGACACGATCTCTCGAATGATGTGGTACTTGCGTTCCACATGCTTCGACTTCTGATGCGCCATCGGTTCCTTTGCTTGCGCAATGGCTCCAGTATTATCACAGTATAACGGAATTGCATTATCGATACTTGGGACAACTCCCAATTCTGTGATAAAGTTCTTTATCCACACAGCCTCTTTTGCAGCTTCAGAAGCTGCAATATATTCCGCCTCAGTGGTGGAATCTGCTGTCGATCCCTGTTTGGATCTCTTCCAACAAACTGCACCTCCGTTAAGGGTAAAGACAAATCCAGATGTAGACTTTCTATCATCGGGATCCGATTGAAAATCGGAGTCTGTATACCCATTAACCTGCAGTTCGTTTCCTCCATAAATTATTAACTTATCTTTGGTACCTTTGAGATACTTTAGGATATGTTTAATGGGCATCCAATGGTCATTACCTGGATTGGACTGATATCGACTAGTTACGCTAACAGCGAAACTGATATCAGGCCTCGTACATAACATGGCATACATTATGCTACCCAAACACGAAGCATAAGGTTGGTTAGACATTCTAACCTTCTTGTCTTCTATTTGTGGACACATCTTCTTAGAAAGATGAATCTCATGTCTGAACGGTATGTTTGTTGTCTTACAGTTACCAAAACTATACCGTTCCAAGATCTTATCTATGTACGTTGATTGGGATAGCCCAATCAGCCTCTTTTGTCTATCTCTATAGAGTTTTATCCCTAAAATATAGGAAGCTTCTCCCAGGTCCTTCATGGAGAAATTCTTACAGATGTACGCTTGACGCTTTGTAACATACCTAAATCATTCCCAATGATTAGGATGTCATCAACATATAGGACTAAAAATATGACCATGCTCCCACTGGCCTTCTGATACACACAGGATTCTTCCGAATTCTTGAGAAAACCAGACGATCTAATAATCTCGTCGAATCGAAGATTCCAACTTCGTGAAGCTTATTTAAGTCCATAAATGGACTTCTTAAGCTTACATACCATACCCGAGTTTTCGCTGGACGCAAAACCTTCCGGTTGTTCCATATAGATTTCTTCATCAAGAAATCCATTTAGAAAAGCCGTTTTGACATCTATTTTCCAAATCTCGTAGTCATGATACGCAGCTATAGAAAGCAAAATCCGGATAGACTTAAGCATTGCTACTGGTGAAAAATTTTCATCGTAGTCGACGCCAGGTCACTGCATGTAACCTTTTGCTACCAGTCGGGCCTTGTAAGTCTCAACCTTACCATCAGGCCCGCGCTTCCTCTTGTAAACCCATTTACAACCGATAGGAACAATTCCTTCGGGAAGTGGAACCAAGTCCCAAACTTGATTCTCATGCATTGAGTCTATCTCGGATTTCATGGCACTTTGCCATTTCACGGAGTCGATGTCCAACATCGATTCTCTATAGGTGAAAGGATCTGTCTCTTCAACTAAGAGAACATCCAGACTCTTTTCTTGTATCAAATACAAGCGTTCATGAGGTCTAGATACCCTTTCCGACCTACGGAGTGTGTGTGTTGAAGGTCCTTCATCTACTTGAACTTCAGGTTCCTCCGTTGGTTCGTTATTTTCAGGTTGGACTTCATCAAGCTCAACCTGTCTATTATTACCACCTTCTGAAAAAAATTCTACTTCTAGAAATTTTGTGAAGCGAACTACAAACACATTTCGATGCTCGGTATCATAGAACAGATATCCCCTCGTATTCGAATGATATATGACAAACCTAAACTTTTGCCCTCGAGGCGAAAGCTTATCTTGCTGAGTCACCCTGACATAGGCAGGACAACCCCAAACCTTAATATAATTAAGATTTGGTCTCCGACCGAACCATATCTGATACGGAGTCGTAGAAACAGCTTTTGAAGGAATTTTGTTCAAAAGATGTGCGACTGTTAAGAGAGAGTAGCCCCATAAGTAATAGGGCAAATCTTTGAAACTCAACATTGATCAGACCATATCCAATAAAGTCCGATTTCTCCTCTCAGACACTCCATTGTGCTGTGGAGTACCTGGAGGAGTATATTGAGCGAGAATCTCATTCTCCTTCATATAATCCATGAACTCGCCACTCATATATTCGCCGCCTCGATCTGATCGAAGGCATTTAATATATTTACCAGTTTGTTTTTCTACTTTATTTCGGAACTCTTTGAACTTTTCAAAGGTTTCTGATTTATGTCTCATCAAATAGACATAACCGTACCGTGACAGATCATCGGTAAAGGTAACGAAGTACGAATAACCACTGTGAGTAGTTTGACTTAGTGGACCACATACATTAGAATGTACGAGTTCCAGAAAGTTAATGGCACGGTGTCCAACACCAGAAAATGGGGCTTTGGTCATTTTACCCTGAATACAGGATTCACAAGTTGGATAGGATTCAATGGTAAGATCTGGTATCAAACCATTCCTAACCAATTGGGTAAGGCGTTTAACGCCAATGTGACCAAGTCTCATATGCCAAAGTTCAGTATTATTAATTTCAGGTAAACTACGTTTATTAACTCCATTATTTAATATATCTTTTGAAGTTTGCAATGTATAATGACCATGCTGGTTTGGACAACAAAGGATCTGAATATTATTACTATCATATAAATATAAAGAACTGTTCTTAATATTAATACAAAAGCCTTCTGTATCCAATACAAAAAGTGATATAATATTAGCTACACATCCAGGTACAAAATGGCATTCATTTAACAAAAGTGTCCCATTCGGTAATGAGATCTCGCATACTCCCACTGCAACTGCATCAAAGAGTCTCCACTCCCGAACCGCAACTGCATCTCCCCGGGCTTCAGCCTCCTACTTTCCTTCAGCACCTGCAACGAATTGCAAATGTGAATGGACAAGCAGAATCTAAAATCCAGTTGGATGTAACGGCTTCACAAGCCAAAGATAAATCAATAACTGGAAAAATAAAAGTACCTGATGTAGATGCTCTGTCTCTCCTCAGCTGGGCGATGTAATCAGGACAGTTCCTTTTCCAATGCCCGACTTTGCCGCAGTGGTGGCATTTGTTTTCAGAAGCCCTCCTGGGCTTAGCAATCTTCGCCTGTTGTTGAGGACCGAAAGCCTTCTTCTTCTTCCCTTTCTTCTTCTTTCCATTGGACCATCCTTGGGAAGAAGCAGAGAGAGAAGTAGATCTAGGTGGGCGAGTCGGTACTCCCTTCTTAAGATCCTCTTCTGCCGTGAGCAACATCCTATGTAGATCCTGATAGGTACATACAGTCCCGTTCATGTTGAAGTACATCACGAACTGGTGAAATGAAGCTGGAAGTCAACCAAGAATGACACTTCTACCGAGAACGTCATTCAAGATGAGATTATGTTGCCTCAATTGATCGATCAAATCGATCATCTGAAGAACATGTGGGCTAACATTTTGCCCCTCATCCAGACGCGCATGGAACAGTTCCATGGCGACTTTGTGAACAATCACTTGTTCTTGGTTCTCAAATGATTGTCTCAATCGCGTCATCATACTATAAGAATCTAGCATACCATAGTACTCTTGCTTGAGTTTCGGAGACAGTGAACTAAGGATGTATGATTTAACCCTTAAATCATCATCCTTCCAAGTTTCAAAAGCTTGGCGTTCCTCCTCCGAAGCATCCGCACCCACAGCAAGGGGCAACAGACCCTCAATAACATATCCCAGCTTTTCGGAATCGAGGACAATCCTCAAATCCAATTTCCAGTCAGCGAAGTTCTCAGCGCCTTTCAGTTTGTTTGCATCAAGCATACGCGCAAACTGATTTGTGGATTGTGCCGCCATCGCCAATCTATCATATAGATCACGAAAAACGGTTAGCAGAAATCAAGCAGTTTCATATAATATCAAAAGCATAAACTAGATCATGGATTTTTAATCTAAAAATGCCCCTCCCACTAAATCATGCAATACTGTAGTCCCCAAACAGAATACAAAGATTTAATATTTAAATTAAATACAAATAGTGAAAAGTGGATCCCGTGAATATATTTCAGCTCACAGCAGAGGCACGGTCTCGCCTACGTATATTCATCAGATAGACAACTCATTTGTCAATCACTCAATAGTGACTCCTAGGTTTCCGGTCCTGGTCGTTTCTCGTTGTCGCTGCGAAGGCAGGCCCACAAGGAGACATACCAAGGTTAAACTCGTCAATGATAAACTCAAGTTACTTACGTAATCCTGACAGCTATGGCACGTTCAGAATTCTGCTTTTACTTGAATTTACCTAGTATCTGATATACATCTGGTATAAATAAATCTCTATCGGCTACACCCTCACAACAGAGGCACGATCTCAGATGTAGTCACAGAGAAGTATTCATAAACCGTATTGACAAGACGGACCACATAACATGCATTAAATACATATTACATTAAAACCTTATTAATTAGGGATTTTTCGTTAAGTGTCATACACCCTAAATCTAACCAAATTAGATTATAATAAGCATGTATAAAGTCAAGAAAACATGATTAAACATTGATTTAATTAAAGCTAATCATTTTAGGGGGCCTAGAATCAGACTCGCTCTGATACCATTTTGTAAGTGGTTTTTAGGGGCTGAATCCGGTAACGCAGCAGAAGCGGTGGAAAATCGTATTTTCCGATTTCAAAAATTTTTCTCGGATTTATTAAATAAACATATTTATTTAATATTCCAATAATCAAATTATGAAATAAAATTCAATAAATCATATTTAGGTGAATTTACCAAATTACCCTTACTTGGTATTTTTGTCCATTTTAGTCCGAAATTGATCAAATCAATTTTGAATGATTCTAAATCATTTCTAAGATGAACTTAGCATGTTCAAAACATCAAAATACCAAAAGCAACAAAATCCCCAAATTTTGGACTCTTGGCCGAATGCACCACTTTGGTGCCAATTTGTGCACTTTGTCATTTCATGCTTCAAAACACATTAAGATGTAATCCAATCAACATGAAACTTTATATGCATCATATACACATCCAAATACACAACATAAATGAAAATCCCCAAATTTGGAATTGGTCATGAACCCTAATTTTTCAATTTCCACAAATTGGACAAATTAGACCAAATTGGTTAAATCAATTACTTTAATCATCATTCTTCCATCCAATCCAAGTCTCAACACAATGAAACAACTCAAGATCAAATCTAGGTCATTTAAGAGTGGGTCAATAACTCTAGATTAGCAACAAGGTTTCCAAAACCATAAGAAATAGTTATAACTACAATAGTCACAAGTTTTCTTCATCATACATGCTCAACACTTTCAACAAATTTCCATCATCAAAAACACAAGAAATAAAGAAAATAACTAAGAACGTCACAAGATGTTGCCTAGATCCTAAGGAACAATTTCTTTCTAATAGTAAGTTTGAAAAACTTACAAAATCCAAGTTTTTCTTTGGTTTCTTGTTTTTCTTCCTTACTTGCTTTCTTTGTTTCCTTTAATGGAGTTTCTTGTAAAGTGTATTAGGTTAAGAATAAAATGAAATGAAATAATATATACTTGTATCAATTATGCCTTGGCCGAAAAACACCTAGCCAAATACAAGTCTTGTAATTTCATTTTCATTTCACTTTAATTTAGTCAACTTGGTTAAAAACCACTTTATTAGATATTTTAATTAAGTCAACAAAGGCAACTAACATCATTTACATCAAATATCCTAATGTAAGATATTTATATTTTAATTAATTTAATCATTTAATAATTAAATAATCAATTAATTAATCAAATACAAATATATTAAATATATGTATAATATTTACATTAAATATTAAAAACATATATTCATTTAGGATATAAGTCAAATAACTCATTTTGACTATTAATTAATGTGTATTTAAATTAATCAAGTATTAAAGGTAAATACACAATAATTAGGCAAATGGCTATCTAGTCCCTTTAGCACGTATCTTGCGTTTAACATTTAAACGACTTTATAAATAATCAATATTATTTATTAATGTTGCTCTAGTGCTCTACGAGTATGTTTCATTATTGAGACTCTCTAGATTCAGGTATATCTGTCACGAAATCAAATTTCGTGTCCATAATCTATCCACCCGTAGATTATGACGATCACAGATAATCTCGCTGAACCATACAGGTCGAGGTCATGGAAAATGTATAATTCCTCCGTCACAGGTATCCGGATAAATCCCAGAGATATAGATGTAAACATCAAATCTCTACAGGGATTATCCAGTCGACTATTCCATTAGCAATCTCTAAAAGAATGTTTAGAACTAGCTTCTAAACTTTACCACGGGCCCATGGTTTTATCTGATTGCTAATCATATGGACTACATATGCTGTGATGCACAGAACTGACGGATCCTATCTTGATACACATAGGACACCCTGAGGATCTGTCTATACCCAACGAACAGGCGGAGGTCTGATCTAAATAGATCGGTGATGTGACTGCCATCTAAGTGTAGAAGATGTCTCATGTGCCCACAATGGCATCTCAAGTCTAAGAATCATAAGTGTTACTCAACCCGAGAAGATTCTTATTGACGCTGGTGTATCATCCATTAAGAATCTTCGGTGAGTCGTTCAGTGTTTATCCGCTATAAACACCTACATGTCTATACTAGTCTCCAAGACTAATGGTTCATTAAGAAATCATTGGAATCATATATTCCAGTATACGACATGTACTGGTCTCAACGGGTTTACTATACTGACCAAGTAGTGTAAACCTTGACCAGGAACAATCTGAGAATGACAACGTCATAATAATACTCAATGTCAGTTGCGACGCTTTTGCAACAGTACCATGACTAATCATTCTAAGGTCATTACGTCTTTACCATTTAATAAGATGGATTATATTATAGAAACTGCATATATTATTCATAATAATAATGTTTTACAGAAGTATTCAAAATAAATACAACTGAGAATTGGCGCTCTGAGCACCAACCCCAACATCAGTAAGTTGTAGTGAGACTGAAGTTGGCATTGTTTCTCCAATCTGTAATATTCTGAAAATAGAAAAAGGCATCAAGTTAACACTCGCACCTAAATCACACAGAGCCTTACCGAAGTCAGGTTCTCCTATGGTGCAAGGAACAGTGAAACTGCCAGGATCTTTCAACTTTGGGGGAAGTTTCCTCTGAATGATAGCGCTGCATTCTTCTGATAATGCTACTGTCTCATAATCTCATAATCTCCGCTTTCGTGAAAGAATGTCTTTCATGAATTTGGCATAGCTGGGCATTTGTTCCAACACTTCTGCAAATGGAATGTTGATATGCAGCTTTTTGAAGATTTCCAGGAACCGAGAAAACTGATTGTCCAATTTGTTCTTCTGAAGACGTTGAGGAAATGGTGGAGGTGGAATGATCTGTTCTTTTTCCTTTGCTTCTTTTTCCTCCATCTGTTGCTTTGCTTCTTTTGGAACTTCCACAGCATCTGTTTTGGCTCCAACATCTTTGTTGATTTCAGTACCGCTTTTTAACATGATGGCATGACATTGCATCTTCCCCATGTTTCTTGGATTTGGCTCTGTGTTTCTAGGAAGGGTATCTGGCGGTCTGTAACTCTAAGCATTTGCCAGTTGTCCAATTTGATTCTCCAGTGCTTTAATAGAAGCAGATTGACTTTGAATTAATGCTGCTTGGGATTGAAACATAGCATCATATCTTACTGCTTGAGATTGAAACATAGTATCATATCTTGCTGCTTGAGAGTTGTGTTTTGCTTCTATCTTTTTCAAGTGGGTCAACACTTCTGTTATTCCTGGTTCATTTGCTTGCCCCTGGCTTTTGTTCTGTTGCTGGAATTTAGGTGGTGGATAGTTCTGCTGTTGGCCTGAATTGTTGCTCCATGAAAAATTGGGATGATTCCTCCACCCTGGGTTGTAGGTGTTGGAATATGGATTGTTCCACTGTCTGTTGAAATTGTTGACATAATTCACCGTCTCTTCAAGTTGGTTCGACTCTGGTGCTCCTCCATATGGTGAACTTGTGGATCCAGTGGTAAGAGTCTCCATGAATTTGCATATTTGATCTAGCTTAGCGTTGACTGCTGTATTGGCTCCACTTTCATAAATTCCTGCAATTCTTTGGATCATGCTCCTTTCTGTTGGCCACAAGGAATTGTTGTTGTCCATTCTTCGATTAGGTCTCAGGCTTGATCTTCTCCTTTTGCCATTAAAGCTCCTCCAGCAACAGCATCGATTGTGGTTCTCATTATTCCAGAAAGTCCATTATAGAATGTTTGGACTTGAAGCCATTTTGGAATTTCATGGTGAGGACATTTCCGGAGCAAATCTTTGTACCTTTCCCAAACTTCGCAGAGGGATTCTGAATCTTGTTGTACAAAGGATGTGATGTCATTCCTCAGCTTTCCGGTTCTGGCTGGTGGAAAGTACTTTGCAAGAAATTTGGTGGCTAAAGTATTCCAAGTTGTGATAGAACCTGCTGGTAGTGAATGTAGCCAAGCTTTAGCTCTGTCTTTCAGGGAATATGGAAAAACTCGCAGTCTCATTGCTTCTTCTGATGCTCTGTTGTAGTTGAAAGTGCCACAAACTTCCAGGAAGTTGCTGATGTGGGCATTGGGATCTTCAGTTGCATTTCCCCCAAACTGTAATGACTGCTGAATCATCTGGATGCATGTTCTGATGTCACCTGCATTTGCTGGTAAGGGAGGAAGTACAATACAAGAAATGAGTCTGTCACCACCGGAATGGTTCTGTCTCGAATGGGAATATGTGGTGCAACGTTCAAAGGTTCAGGTTCCATGTTGACTAAAGCTTCTTGGCCTTCTCGCCTTTCCCATCTCAACTATCTGATGGTTCTTTCAATTTCTGGGTCAAGCGATCGGAGTTCAAAGCTTCTGGTTCGTCTCATGTAGTTTCTGAGAACCTGAAACACAAGAAAATAGTAATAATAAGTAAAAAGAAATTAGATACAAGTAACGTATCTAACCCCTAAACTAATAGTAAAAGATAAATAAGTCCCGGCAACGGCGCCAAAACTTGACCAGCGTAAACACACACGTATAACGCAAGCGCACGTATCGTTCAAGTAGTATAAAAATATCGATCCCACGAGGACTTAATATCTAAACTATTAATTTTATGAGGTCAAATGATTACTAATATCTAACAGTTGTTTGATTGATTTGAAATGGTGATGATTCTAAATTTAAAAATAAGTAAATAAAATTATTCGAAAGTAGATTTAAGAAAATTCAATATTAAAAACTATATAGGGTTGTGATTCATTCTAATATCATTTAAAAGATGAAGTGATTATTTTATGTTTGTGTAATAAATCAGTTTACTAACCTGGAACACTAAATTATGCAAAAGCCTCTGTCGATGGTCAGACGCAAATACCCAGTTTAACCCAATTGAACCATATGTCTATGTCAACCAAATTATCTGGTTTCATTAAGTTTAAGTTCCAATTATGGCTACCCCCGCCCGACAGGTATATGTCTATCCTGTAAGGAAATCTATTAAAGGGTTATCTATCCTCAAGGAAGATCGTGGGCTATTAAGTCTAAGGCTGAAACCTAAAATCCCTATGTCTAGTTCATTTTAGATTTACCACATCAATCTTATTGGTGATCAGACAACAAGAAGCATTAAGCTTAAGACTTAATAAGTAAACCTTTAAATTACCCAAACTATAAAATAACCCATTATAAACCGGTGATATTAAAAGTCATCACAACCCCAGATAACTAATTTAGTTACAACACATAACTAGGGCTAGTAAAATCTTAAAAGATAAAAGACATAAAGTAAAAATATGGTAAAGTAAATACTGAAAAGTAAATTACAATAAAATAAAATGCTAAGGTAAAAGGAATTACTTTTACTACTACTAATTTAGATATCTCCCATAATATAATATATAAACTTGTGATAACATTACCAACCAGACATATAGGCGATATCCTGATTAAGACAAATTAAGTCCAACCAGCCATTAAGGCGGTAAAAAGATTTATCCATGAACCTGCCATATAGGCTGTAAGAAAGTTTAATTACCAACCGACCAATCTGGCGGTATCCTTTTTAAGTCAATATTTTAAATAGTGAATATATTATATTTAAGGGAGATTAATCTAAATAGCAATAGTAAAAGAATTACCTTTCACCTTAGCTGGGGAAGTTACATCCTCATGGTAAATAGTAAAAACTGTA
The DNA here is from genome assembly GCA_019454045.1 of Zanthoxylum bungeanum. Classification (NCBI taxonomy): domain Eukaryota; kingdom Viridiplantae; phylum Streptophyta; class Magnoliopsida; order Sapindales; family Rutaceae; genus Zanthoxylum; species Zanthoxylum bungeanum. The sequence goes on from SKCR01049017.1 coordinate 25,607, forward strand.
AAAAATAAAAAAAATAAGTAAATTACTATTATTACAAAACGTAATTAAAATTAATTACAAAACTAAAAACTAAACAACTAAAAATTAAAAGAAAGTAGAGAGAGAAACTCTCTCTTTACATCAAAGACATGAGAGAGAGTGGTACAATTGAAACTGGAATTTCGCGCTCTATTTATAGGGATCAGTAGGGGTCGCGCGTCGCGACGCCCATCTCGCGTCGCGACACCAGTTATGTCGACGTGGCACGCTATGGTTCGTCGATTGCAGATTCTGGATAAGGTGATAAAGTGACACGTGGCAGGGTGGTTGGATCTCAATTATTGTGACACGTGGCGGCTTTTGATTGGTCGGCTAGATTCTTATCTGCCACGTGTCAGATAAGGATTAGATAGCCATTAATTGATGCTGACGTGGTGCTGACGTGGCGGTGATGTGGCGACACGTGGGAAAGGGACTGTCGGCACCATAGAATTGCGACACGTGGCACTTCCTGATCGGCTGATGATGACGTGGCGTGAGGTGGCATGTTGACTCGGTCAACCTGGTGATGTGGCTGATGATGTGGCAATGACGTGGAGTGACACATAGCACACGTGGCGATGGTAACTGTCGACACCGTAGGATTACGACACTTGGCACTTCCTTATTGGCTGCTGTGGTGACACGTGGCACGACGCACGTTAGCAAAGTCAAACTTTTCTCATATTCTGATTTTTGGACCCGGCGCACGTTAGCACTGTTCGGCGCACGTTAGGCGTCGCGACGTGGAAGGTCTTGGCGTCGCGACGTGGGAAATTACAAAAATGCCATTTTCGTCCAATTTTCACTGTTTTGGCCCAAATCACCTCCAGAGTGTCCTGAAACTTTATTTATCTACAAAATAACACAAAACACATCAAAATATTCACAAAACTCAAGAAACTATATAAAATATTAGGTTAAATGAGTGAGAAATAGTGATAGATTTACCACTCATCATATATGAAGGTTTAAGACACTCTTGTAATTGCCTTGGTAGAATATGTATGAAGGTTTTCTGAGTCTCTAACCAAGCACAAATGAGTTGGGGTTCTATTTATAATAAAATGTAAAGCATTCCCAACTTATAACTAGACCGGTTTGGAAACCGGTATGGAGACCGGTATACCGATCTGGGTTTCCAACAGATACTAACGGCTATATGACTGTTGGGTAAGTATACGTTAGACCGGTATGGTAACCGGTATGAGGACCGGTAAGGTCCGTGCCGGTTCCAGTAAGATTGCACAATGAAGAGATTGACCGGAAAGGTCACCGGTATGAAGATCGGTTTAGGGCTTGCCGGTTCCAGTAAGGGAACTAGCCGTTGGGCTCACCGGTATGGTGACCTGTAAGGTCCATGCCGGTTCCAGTGAGCATGCATAACAGAGCATCTCACCGGTATGGATACAGGTAAGAGACCGGTATGCCGGTCTCAGACCAAAATGCAGAGTAATGAAGGTTTTAAGGCATTTTGTCATGATCCTAATGCATCTAAGTGAATGTGCATGATCCCTATGAGCTTAGGCACTTGAATATTACAATTCACATTACAATTTAAATCATAAGCTAAAACTTCGCAATATATCTTCGTTTTGCTCAAGTCTTCACATTCTCGGTTTTAACCCCATATGCTTCGACACTTTTTGTATTGTTTCGTGTTTGCACGTCGAAGTCTTCTTTCGCGTTGACGTCATCAAAAATCATTTATGCGACCAAGTCGCCAACATCATCTTTAACAAATTGTGGATTGTGAAATTTGCTAACCCTTGAATATGTGGCATCAACCCCTTTATATAGGCTCTCAGATCTACTATTCCACCAACTTATGGCGTCATCTGTCATCATCTGGTCATCCTTACCTCATGCTTTTTTTCCTCAACCACTGAAAAAATAGTTGTACTGACAATTGGCTCAACCAATCCTGTCAGCACCACTTTAACCTTTTAGCCACTGCTGCACACTTTGTTGATGTGACAGCATGTGGTTTAACTGCTCTGGTACTGTTTCGTCTGGCAGGGTCTCTTCACAAGGAGAGTCGTTGACCAACTTCCGTCACATCAGCCTTCTAGAAGCTTTAGCTTCCAAGTAGGACATACGTCATATGGCTTCAATACTGGTCGGTTTGTGATCTCATCTTCGTTCCTCGGGTGGGCATACCGAGGCAGATGATGTTTGTGAAAACTTCCTCTGACCTCTTCAACTAGGTCGGGTTGCTAAGCACATACCTCATTGGGTCGGTTTCCATAAATACTCAAATGAGTCCAAATCCAATATTTCTTCTCTAGGTCGGGTCGGATCAACAACTCAGCTTACTATGCCCTTGTGAGAACTCCTATGTATAGTGGGGTCGGGCCTCTCTATCTGACTTCAGCCTCTCTGAGCCATTGAATCTTTATCATCATCTCTTGCCCAAGTACAAATCAAATTCTACTATTCTTCCGTACTTAAATTTTTTCGGGGTGAAAAATCCCTATCAACAAACCATAATGATTATTTTTCATTCTCACTCATGGATATGGGAAAATGTACTAATTTTTCGAGTATTTTTTGGATTGATTTTTTAAAATAAAAAATATTTGAAGGTATACCTAATTTAAATTGGATCAAAATACTCAAATTCTGCTATCACAAAGTTGATCCAAACAGGTCTTGTAAATTTATTGCAATGTATCACAAAAATGATTAATAGCTAGCACAAATATGTCAGGACCTATTTCGATTTTTTTTCCTTGATATTATATTACAATAGATATAATTATAAATGATTAATAAGTGTTTCAGAAATATATATATGGACCTATCTCGTTATATTTTAGTTGAAGTCTTAATTCTTAAAGAATGATAAAACCCTTCTCCTACATTATACGAATAGACTCAAATGAGTCAAATCCTTCACTTTAATAATTACGAGATGAGGTTGCAGCCACTTGACCAATAAATTTTAAGGGCAAGTTACTAAGTAAATGATTTCTAATGTATTTATAAAATAAAAAAATAAAAAATAAATCGAAGGCCAAACCGCCCACGCAATAAAAATAATAAATCCTAAAATGTATGGAGGCACATGGAGGAGCAGAGACATTAGACCAACAGTGACTGATCACAAACCCTAATTTCAATTACAAATCTGCTTAATTAATTCAATAGATAATGTTTTTTCATTTCCTTTTCACAAGCTAGCTGCCTCCATGCTTGCTATATTGCCTCCATTAATTAGAAGTCTGATGGGGGATTCTATGACATTACTGACCAAATCTACATGCATATTATCATTTTATCAAACACATAGTGTGCATAAGATGATGGTTGATTGCTGATTCCGCAAGCTTATTAAGCCATGCGCCCCCAAAGCGTGGCTTCTAAATCAACATATTACAATTACATTGACCAATATTAAACCTTATCATCTGTTTAATTAATTTAACAATAAACTATTTTTTAGTCCCTAGAGTTTAGACCAATTACTCAAGTACTCCAACTATTTTTAAAATTATTCGAGTATCTCGTCCCTTAACTATCATGGTATTGTAAATATTAGGCATATTGTCAGGGGAAGAAAGATTATATCTGATACCGAGTAAATGATTTGAACGATATGTCCCTTTTTTTTCAAGCGCGGAAACCCCAATGTCAAAAGTAGTAGAATTTAATCTCATAATAATAAAGTGAAGTATGTCATTTTTTTAACTTGATCGCATTCAAAAGAAAATCTTTCAATTTGGTCGATTAGGTAAGCAATTAAAGTTACATGAACTGAGAGAGCGTGAATAAAATTATTTGTTTGGGAAAAACGAAAAATCATGAATCTAAATTGGGATTCAAAATCGTTTACCGATACGAGATTTTGGATAATTTTTATTTTTAATCCCAAATCTTAATTTTTTATTTAAAAATCTTGAATCTCAATTGGGATTTGGAATCCTAAATCGTTCAGTTCAAAATTTATGATGATTTTTTTGTCCCGATTTAAAATCGATATGAAATTCGGGATGTATTTTTTCATCTCAAATCTACCATGAAGAGAGGATCGGGTTAATAACCGATTGTCATTTCTATTATAGTTATTTTTATAGCTATATGGTTTAAATTTTCAACTATAAAATAACATTTTTGTTTCATATGAATGAAAATTAAAACAAATCACATGCAACAACTGAAAGATAAAAAATAACTGAAGTAGATTTGAACAAAAACATATATAACGGAAATATTTTGAGGAATATTAAAAAAAAAAAAAAAATACATTGATAATTGGTTAATTAGCTCAAATTTTGGATTAAAAAGTATTTGCCCTTAATTTAGTTAATTTTGCAAATGCGTCTACACGCGCGTTAATGAAGTGGGTATGGCACAATGGCTAACATTTTGTTAAATTATTTATTTTATTTGGTATTTTTGACCCGACAAACAAAAAATACATAAGAGCATCCTTCGAAAAGAGAGAAATTTGCTAGACCCAGATCCAATGGCATTTTATTTTAATAAAAATTACAAAAAATAGTCCAAATTTTTATATTTTTGTAAAGATAATCTATCCATACAAGTTCTGAAGAATTAAGACTTTAAGCCGAATCAATTAATTTAATACATGATATAAGAATAAGTTATGACATCTTCAATTACATTTGGGAAATTAGCCAACAAAATAAAATACTTTTTTCAAATTAGCCTTTTCTAAGTTTTTGTATCCATTATAGTCAACAATCACATAAAGTGACCAAAAATACTCTCAAAGTTTACTTTTCACCTTTAAACAAAAAAAACACTCAAATTCTCTCACTTCAAATTTGAGATTTAATATGGGTGTATGGACACCATGAGGCTGCGATGAAGAGACATACGTGGACATTGCTGAGGCGTTTGGTTAGTCAGTCTTCAACCTCATGGATTTGTTTTTGTGACTTTAATGAAATTCTTCACACAAAGGAGAAGTCATGGGGAAATGCTCGAAGTATTAGGATGATCACTGATTTTAGGGAAGTTATAGATGAATACGGTTTAATAAATTTGGTAAGTAGAGGGTACCCTTATACATGGTCCAATAGGCATTTCAGACATCATTTGGTTGAAGAAATACTGGATAGATTCTTGTGCAAGAGGGAATGGGGAAGTATCAGATACAACATGGTGGCCACAAATCTGGACAGCTGGAGCTCGGATCATTGCCCGGTGATGTTAGAAATTGATGAGTGGAAGACTATTGGCATAGGACGAAGGGAAACATTTACGAGAAATCATTATGAGGATATATGTGGAGTTATCATTATGGCTGTAAGGATATAATTGCACGAGAATTGAGTGAAACGAGTTGTTGGTCCAATGTTGATCCAGTGAATAATTTTAGGTAAGTTGTAAATGATCGATGACTCAACTACAAAGTTGGGGTAAAACAGAGTTTGGAGGAAGAAAGAAAAAATTTGAGAAACTAGTGAGACAACTGTAAAGAGTTAAGCTTAGTAATCAGTATGAAGGGAAATGTGATGAGATTAGGAAACTTGAAAGAGGTATTGATAAATTTTTGATGGATTTGGAGGTATATTGGAAGTAGCGGTCAAGAGCTGATTGGCTGAAAGAGGGAGATGAGAATACGAGATAATTCCATTCACAAGCTCCAGCAAGAAAAAGAAAGAACAAAATATGAGGGTGCTGAATAAAGAGGGTATATGGATGGAAAATGAAGAGGAGGTGGAAGATGAATTTTGTGACTACTTTGAACAGTTGTTTGATACATTGAATCCAAACCAAGAGAAAATCAGTGAAATGATGTCAAGTATGCCTCAAAAATGTTATAATGGAGATTAATGGAAAACTTTCGCAACCATTTACAGAGGAAGATATCAAATGGGCTCTTTCACAGATGTGTCCCACAAAGGCCCCAAGGCCGGATAGGCTACCTGCATGTTTTTTCAGAAGCATTGGGAGATGTGAAGGAATGTGTCATTGCTACATGCCTGGATATTCTGAATAAGGGAGGTAACATTGCCCCTCTTAACCACACTTACATTGTTCTAATACCCAAAATGCAGAAGTCAGAAAAAGTTGGAGATTTTAGACTCATTAGTCTCTGTAATGTGATTTATAGGATAGTTTCGAAAACTATAGCAAATAGGCTTAAACTAATCCTTCATCAAATTATTTCCCAACCCAAAGTGCCTTCATCTCGGGCAGACTCATTACTGATAACATAATTATTGGGTATGAAGAATTACACAAGATCAGACTGAGTAGGGGAAAGAGACACGGTCTTGTGGCCTGAAAGCTAGATATAAGAAAAGCATATGATAGAGTGGAGTGGGAAGACAAGATATGATTCAAATGAGCTTTTCTAGAGGCAGAACAACAAAAAAGGATACACGGTCTGAGCTTTGGAATGAACATCAAAATTTCCCACCTTTTTTTTGCTGATGACAACCTCATTTTTGCAAGAGCCTTAATTGAGGAGTGCAGACTTTTGAAGTCTATATTGGATAGCTATGCAGAAGATTCAATGAAGGTTTTTAATTACGACAAATCTTCAATATTTTTTAGCAGTAGCACTCAAGGAAGACTTAATGAGGCAATCAAGAACATATTTCAGTTAAAGTTAGTGGCAAAACATGATAAATATATCGGATTACCATCCATGATTTGGAGAAAGAGAAAGAGTTTCTTTAATGATGTGAAGTTGAGAGTATTAGATAAAATTTATAGTTAGCAACACAAGTTTTTCTTGAGTGGTGGAAATAAGATTTTTATCAAGACTATAGCACAAGTAGTACCAGCTTTTGAAATGAGTGTTTTCAAAATACCTTTAGGGATCTGCGAGGATATTCAGATAGCTGTTGCAAGGTTTTGGTGGGGATCCAAGGAGGAAAAAAAAGGCATACACTGGGCAAAGTGAGAGAATTTATGTCAAGCAGTGAGCAGGGGTGGGCTCGAGTTTAGGGAACCATCTCATTTCAACTAGACTTTTGTTGCAAAATAGAGATGAAAAGTGATTCAATGCCCAGAATCTATAGTTACTATAATCCTTAAGGCAAGATATTTCAAGCTCACTCATTTTATGAATGCAAAAATTGACTCAAATTCTTCATTTTTATGGAGGAGCATTGTATGGGGAAGATAAATTCTGGAAAATAGAGGTAGGTGGAGGATTGGCAATGGAAGTCGAGTGGGGATAATGAAAGACAATTGGATCCCGAGGCCCTCAACTTTCAAACCAATATTGAAACCAGATCTACCTGAGGAGGCTACGGTAGAAGATCTTATAGTGGTAGGGAACATATGGAATGCAAGGATTATTAAGGATAAGTTTAGAGATGAAGATGTAGAAGAAATAATGGAGATCCCTCTTCCTGAGCAGCCGGGCCAGACCATCTCATCTAGCACTATGACAAGAATGGCCAATACTTGGTGAAAAGTGGGTATCAACTAGCCAGCAAGATGCAACACTCATACAGTTTTACTGAATCAGCAGTAGCAAACAACCACTGAAGGATCATATGGACTCTCAACATCACAGAGAAGATAAAGATATTTATGTGGAGGGTTGCCAGAAACCCATTACCCACGACAGCAAACCTGTGCAGGAGTAAAGTTCTGCATGTCCCTGTGTGTATGATATCCAAAGCTAGTGTGGAGAGCATTACACATGTGCTCATTACGTGCAAGACAACCAGGAAAATCTGGAAAGTCACATCTTATACTCGGAACATCCAGGAAGTAGCATGTGATGACATCTTTACTGTGTTAGAGGGACTTTTCATGAATCATAGCAAGACAGTTTTGGAAGGGTTAGTGGCAATTTTCTGGATGATACGGCAGGTTAGAAATAAGAAAATTTTTGATTGAAGAATGGAAGATCATGTGGGGGCAGTAGCAAGAGTCGAGGCTCTGGTTGATTCTTTTAGAAGAATCAAGTGCTTGGACATAAATCGTAACCGTAGAGAAGAACCAATAATGATGAATACATGGGAACCTATTTCGATTGGGTGGTATAAGATAAACGTGGATGCAACTACCAATATAGAGAAAAAATTATATGGGCTTGGTGTTGTTATTATAGACTGGAATGGCAATCTGATAGCAACAACCGTCAAAACTGTAAGATTTTGTGGGGATGTGATATATGTTGAAGCTGAAGCAGTATTTTGGGGTTTGCGATTAGTAGATAAGGCTTAAATTCAATTATTGTAGAATCAGATGCAAAAGAAGTCGTGGAATTGATAAACAACAGGTGTAGAAACATTACAGAAGTGGTATGGGTAATTTCTGAGATTGAAGAAAAAAGAAAATATTTCTGAGAATTTAAATATACCTATATCTTTAGAAACTATAATGGTTTTGCTCATGCTCTAGCTAATATAGCTTTGGTAAAAACTAAAATTATTGTATGGCTGGATACATTCCCAGCAGATATTATGTATCTCATTTGCAATAGTGATTAAATGATAAATGTTACTTTCATTTCAAAAAAAAATTGGGATTTATATCACATTCTCTCTTGTGAAACTGGTAGCTAGCAAATAAAACAAATTTTGACTTTTCTTTTATGATTTAAACAAAAACAAGTAATTTTTCTTCATTTTTTTATGTTGTACATGAAATGCATGTGATTTCTTGATGTTTTGGTTCGATTTTATGTTTCCATATTATTTTTTTTGCTATTTTGCTGTTATTTTATCATGTGCATACTCTGTGTTTACACGGTCGCACTGTTGTGAGAGCGATGATACGTGTGATTAGCATTGGCGTATAGTGCGATTGGCTTTGTCACACAATGCGATGGAACTGTCGCACTCTGCGATGGGCTTTGTCGCACTGTGTGATGTGTACGATGAGATTGTCGCATTGTGCGATTGTGTTGTCGCTCTCTGCGATGAGATTTTTAGCACTATACAATGAGTCTCTATGATTGAAGTGTAATTCGTTAAATAATTTATTGTGTTTTCAGATATAATGGATAATGCGATGGTTGTGATTAAGATGTTGTTTGATGGTTCATGGGAGAGAACATATGATAATCTCATAATGGAATATATAAATGGGAAAGAATTATTTTTCCTTCGAAAAAAAAAGCGACATTTAAAGATTTTATTGAACGAGTTTATCAGTCTATTCAAAAATGTCCAATGATTTTGACATATCAGTGAAGATAGATTTGCCGATGAATTTGAATAGTTATGGACTTTCCGAACCTGTTGAAATAATTGATGATGAAACGATAAAGATTCTTATATATTTGAACTCTGGTTCGAGGACAGCTAATGGATATACGAGAATTTTTATGATGACGACGTCTAAAGTATTGACTAAACATCATATGACGTTAATAAGCCAGTCTTTCGTCTGCGAACCAACATCTCAAGAACATGTGTCTTCAGGCAATCAATGTTCATCTCCATTCAATAACCATATATATGTTGCAAGTTCAAGTTTTGAAACACGACATTATAACTCTCTAGTTAATAAGATTGATTATCATACAAGGCAATTATATGAATTTGTAAAAACTAAAGGTTTTCGTGTTGTCACTGAAAGTCATCATTGCGGTAACATCTCAACTACACATGATCAGTTTATGTGGATGCCTCCAGCTTTACGATCAGACACGTCCGCTCTGAATTTCTTTGATTATGATAATGCAACTGGAAATTTTTAAGACAAGTTTTTTTAGTGAGAATAAGGTGATGCATATGGAATTATGCATAATGGTTATTACGCAAAAGTTTGAATTTAGGGTGACTAGGTCATCAACAACACGGTTCCAAACCCATTGTATAGTAAATTATTGTAAATGAAAATTTCGAGTGACACCGTCAGATAATAACAACAACAATGCAATTTGGGTGGTAAATAGATGTGATGCTTTAGAATTACACATATGTATAAATGATGTTAACAATCATAATCATCGGCAAACAAAGAGGAGTAATGTTGTTGGTTACATGATTAAGAAAAAGTATATTAATGGGAAGCGGTCACACCCTCCCAGAGCTATAATTGATGACTTACATGTTGAGCATAATATATCTGTGACATACATACAAGCATATTGGGCCAAGGAAATTATCCTAAATTTGATACAAGGAAGCCCAGAATATTCGTATTCATTACTATCACAATACTCTTATGTTTTGAGAAGCAAAAACTCAAGCTCTGTTTATCACATTATAGAAGATGCATAAAATAGATTTATGTATTATTTTTTGGCTATTGGATCTTGTGTCAAGAGGTTCTTGCAATGTATAAGGCCGGTAATTGATGTGGACTGGTCTCATTTGAAAGGAAAATATAAGGGAATGATGTTAGTTGCTTTATCATCACATCTACCTCTTGCAACTTGGCTATCGTCTAACAAGGAAAATATCGATCACACATATTATAACTCTTGCAGACGCTTCCAGAATCTGCATCATCATTCCGCTAAACTCCAAGTCCATGTCAAGAAAATGTCCAAAAATTGATTCCTTGAATATTTACAGTTGTATTTCGGTCAAATTACTCAGTAGTATATAAAAAACTCTACTTATTTTCGTTATATTTATTACCCGGCCTCGGAAACGATCCTCTAATGGTATAGCCAAAGTCCATGGGTTTTTCGACATATCTAAAAATAATAATAATATGGCATGTCAGATAAAAATAAAAAAACTGCCTAAGTCAGAAAAAAAATCAAAGAAATTGTCTATATAAGCTATAGATTCTGTCGCACACACTGTCGCACGGATGTGAGTCTGTCACATACATTAGAGTGACATCAGATTAAGCAAAAAAAATGTGCGAAAACAACTGACGCACTGTGCGACAACACTTGTCGCACTATGCAACAACATTTGTCGCACTATGCAACAACATTTGTCGCACTACTTGTCGCTAAGGTATGTTCATGTGGGACATGTGTGTAACAGTCACCTTACTTTAAACACAGACTATTCGGCATTTTATCAAACATATAGTGTTCAAGGTAAAAAAAAAACATTAACAAAACATGTATTTCATGTTCATATCGCACTAATGTTGCAATGTCCTCGGAATAAGTAAGTCAACAACTGTTGCATTATAACCTTTCTTGTATTAGTCAGTTTATCAAACACAAAATAAGCACAAGACATGGCGACAACAAAACAACCAAAAAAACTAGAATTCAACGTAAAACCATGCATTTCATGTTCAATGTAAAAAAAAAACATTAACAAAACTTATTTGTCTTTGTTTGAATCTGTAAAAAAAAAAACAAAAATTAAAATTAAAAAAAGAGTCAAAACTTGAGTTCAAGCTACTGCCGGTCGTTTTCAGAGAACGATGAGTGAAAAGTGAAATGTTAAATATGAGAGTGAAAAATTAAAAAGAAATGTGAATAGGTGAAGTTATTTTGAGGGCATTTTAATCTTTTTAGATAATAATTGACTAGAGTATAAAAAAACTTAATAAAAATTAATTGGGAAAAATGACCTGTTTTGTTGGCTATTCTGACTAATTTCCCATTATATTTTACAATAAGATTAATTGACATTATGTGAGTCACCACGAACATTCAATTTAATGGGCTCCCCCTAGAGTTTTAACGGTCAATATTGATCCGATTGGTCAAAATCATTTGGTCCCTTCAAATTTTGAAGTATTAGCTTAGATAGTAACGATAATCAATTTTTTTTAGGTACCTCCTAATTAAGGATCTAGGGTTCCTTCATAGGCCACCACCATTCTAGTTAATTCGACACTCGTGTTCAAATTATAAAAGGCACAATGTGTATATAATTGAAGCATTTTGATTGATAATTTAGAAAACAAAACTCAATCCAAAGTTTAAATAAGAAAAACCATAGTATATACTAGATTCTTCAAAGGCTCTGTTGGGTATTATAGTGTTGTGGGTTAAAATCCATGAGTTTGTGAAATTAATATTGTGATTTTATCTAAAATTTATGTATGAATTAGTGTTTGAATACTCCAAATCAAAATGATATTTTTTGAAATTTGATCTGTTTGATCACTAATTCGGATACAAATTTCGAATATAATAGACTTTTCGATGTGAAATTTAAACTCTATCTATAAAGTTATTTCCATTCATTAGTCATTCACTTGACTGCTAATTTTTTATTTCACAACAATTATAACTTTAAAATAAGGATGGCATTGGGAACAATCCACACAAGCGGTCAGTTGGAACCGCTGAATTTGGGTCAAAATTAGGAGTCTTCAATATAAGAAAAGTTGAGACATATTATAATAAAAAGTGAGAAAAAAATTTCTCTTTTATCAATATAGACTATATATTTTAGAACTCGTTTAAAATCCTCCAAAATTCATGACCGTCGTTGCTTTAAAAGACCAACACCACCACAACCCAAACCGATTGGAAATCACATAACTTTCAATGAAATTATTCTTTGAATATATTACATAGACTATGGTCACAAGGTAAAGTTAAACCAATCATATTGCTAAGGAACTTCAACAAATAGGCCAAAACAACAAGTGGGTCTACTCTTTTGCATTCTATAACCACCATCAAAAGAAGAAGAAAAAAAGAAACAAACAAAGCATGTCTCAAGCTATAACCTCAAGTGAGAAAATATTGAAGATTTGGACTTTTTGGGCAAGGAAAAATAAAATAGATTGAGTCGAGTAGTAGCTTTACCCACAACACATCCCTGATTTTGAGGCCATTATCACGTGAGGATTCGAATCCAAATTTTGCAAACCAAACTTTATAATATATATCAAATGAAGCTTTTATAATATTTTATATGAATAAAGTCAAAAAAAAATTTGTTACATGTAAGGAGAGAAGGTTTATTAAAAATATAAATTTAGAACCATAAAGGCAGAAAATTAAATAAAGCTAAACGGCGCTGCTTTGGCAGCACCCCCTGCTTTAAGGGTCGTGGCCTTGGGAACTTCCCCTATATGGGAATCTATGCACGTTTTTGATTATGTCACTTACCTCACAACTCACAAGCTCATCCTAAAACCCTCACCACCTTCCCACCTTAAAACTTTTTTACTAAAATATAAAAATCAATTTCATACATTATGTTTTAGAGGATGGTTAAGATAAGGCCAATCTCACAGTATCAATTCTAGTATCATCGAGGTTTAATGTTATTTTTATATTTATTATGAAATCTAATTAATATTTGTTTCTAGGTTTTTTAAATTTTAAATGTCCTGATGTATAATTACTCGAACTCGAGGTATGTGTCAAAGGATGCGAAATAAGAAAATATGAAAAATGAAGATCATCGATGGAAAGGAAGTTGGCAATGGTTCTAATGGTTAATTTTTTTTATTTTTTATTTAGTTTTATTATTTGATAGTAATTGATGTAAGTGACTGATGGAGAGAGAGAGGAAAAAAAAACTTTGTTTTTAAAATTATGAGCTTTACATATAAATCCAACAGCTTAAAATTGAAATTGTGGGGGCTTATTTTTGAAAGTGACCCAATATCATATATATTCTATTTGTTTTTACAAATGAAAGGCACATGCTGATGCTGATGCTGTCTTTTGAAATGAGACTATGAAAGTTGCACTTGTGTGAACTGGGCTCATGCTAGGTCGGACTTATCAGAAATTGGGCCATAGTTTCCTAAAGCTAAAATCTTGTTGGGCCATAGTAGAGC
>SKCR01049018.1:0-48252 GCA_019454045.1 Zanthoxylum bungeanum
CTCTCCCCTAAAAATGATACTGATGTGGGCCTCGCCCCCAAACTGATACTGATATGGCATCGCCCCAAACTGATACTGATGTGGGCCTCGCCCCCGGGACTCATCCCCAAAACTGATACTGGCACTGATGTGGTCCTCGACCCAGGTATTCATTCCAAAATTCCGACGATGTGGGCCTCGACCCTATGATTCATTCCAAAATTCTGATGATGTGGTCCTCGACCTTGGGATTCATTCCAAAACTCTGATAATATGGGCCTCGACCTTGGGATTCATTCCAAAATCTCTGACGATGCGGGCCTCGACCCTGGGATTCATTCCAAAATTTTGACGATGTGGTCCTCGTGTTGGGTTTATAGGTTTAGTCCCAAGATCAAAATAAGCATAAAATGTGAATGAATAATCAAAGAAGAGTAGCGGAAACACACATTACATTGATCGGATTTAGGATGCGTCAAACAACAAAATTTTGCCACTAGGTTCGGCCAAGGTGCTCCAAGGAAGAAGATGACCAAGCTCCAAGCTTTCTGTGGATTCCAAGCTCTCAAGTTGGTTCCCTAACACCTGATATGATTCATTTGATGTGTTGCTAGCACTCCAAAAATTGCCACAATTTTTGATCTGTTCTTGCTAAGTTTCGGTCAAGGAAGAACAAAGGGAGATGATAAAAATTTCTTACAATTTTCGGTCATAGAGGAGAGAGTGAAGACTTGTGTAAATTTGTTTTCAAAAAACAATAAATGATATATCAAATGTTTGTTTGGTAAAAGTCAATCAAAGCTTGACTTTGGAGTGTATTAGAAGTCATCAACAACTTCACCTAAACCCATCAACCAAAAGCAACTTAAGGTGACAAGTGAAGTGACATGTGATGTGACCTGTGGGCCCCACTCGATTCAAAATGCGAGTGGGCCCGCAAACTCTCACGGGCTCGGGTCGCTAATTCTGAATTAACGAACTTCCGTCGCGACGTAATAAATCGAATTTAATTAAATAATTATGCCTAGCAAAATTACTATCACATCGCTAACGAATTAATTCTAAATTAACTCGTTTGCCCGAATTAAAATTAATTTAATTCCGCGTCAAGATATAAATTTCATTTAATATATCAAATAATTATTTTATCGATTAATTCCAAATTAATCTTTCTCTCTCTTCAAATAGTACTTATCCCGATAAAGTCTCTCCGCAATTAATCCCAGATTAATTATGCTCGAATCATACGTCATCGGTGAATCTTCGGGAAGCAACCCAAGAGATCCCTGGATTGTTGGCAGTAAATCCGGTCGTCGGACTATCGAACACGTACGTACCAAGTATTTACATTTTTACCGATTTACGTGACAAGGTTGGCTTCTAGCAAAGCGCCATTCCTACCCAATTCTCCAGAAATATTCTTAATGGAATATACGATCTATATCGGCGTAGTATACGTAGATTCGTATTGCGATCCTGTATCGGATGTCATGCAAGGCCTGAGGCTTGGAATAGTGTCTGCCCCGTACGAAGCATATATCGGATCACTAGCAACTAGTCTCTTTATTTTCGGATAATCATGACCTAGTCATATTATCCCGATGGTTGTAACCTTTTAGAGAACCAGTTCTGTATCCCTGTGTGACCATCATCTCCATATGACTGAAGTGATACTTCCCTCTTGACATCACATCCAATATACTACGATTCTCAATAAACCCAGAAGAGGCGTACACAGAACCTGTTAAAGTCCTGGACGCCAAAACCAAAGTGTATTGATTGTCGCAAGTACTAGCGATGCAGGTCTCAGGTTAAGACCAAATACACCTACCCTGATGTACTTCCCATAGACACATAGTCATACTACCAATAGGATTCTGCAGGGTCTATCCAGAGCGAAGCTGTTTTCCGTACCATCGGTTAAAACACAACCTCCTATCACACTTGCATAAGTATCCAATACTTAAAAATACATGAGAATTATGCTGTTACGCTTCCATAACCCGCAACGTGCAATACTAGTCTATTCCGCATTATCGATGTCCAGTCTCGATAATACTACGACTAAGGATATTTAATGATTAAACCTTTATAGATTGATCTGTCTCATATGTTATCAATCCGGAACTAATCATAAGGACTTTCATCATTCACACATTTAAGTAATCTAATTACGAAATGATTAAAGGTAATTTCCATTGCTACATATTAATTTGTACAAAAACACAATGTCTTTACAAATAGTGACGCTATGGGTCATAATTGTCCAACAACTCGACCTTGGGATTCATTCCCGGGTTCATTCCAAAACTCCGATGATGTGGGCCTCGACCCTGGGATTCATTCCAAAACTCTAACGATGTGGGCCTCGACCTTGGAATTCATTCCGGATTCATTCCAAAAATCTGACGATGTGGGCCTCAACCCTGGGCTTCATTCCCAAAACTGCTTGACTTTGCCACTTTTTCCTTTTCTTCAAAAACTTGCGAACAAAAACAAAAAAAAATACGTGTATGTGACGTGTATGCATGCATGCATGAATGTGTCTCCTATTCTGACGGGTTAGGCCTTCTTTGTGCTACTCGGTGTCTTTCGCCTATAGCTGTCTTTGGTCGCCCCCTGGGCCTGCTTATAGTTTCTTTCTGTCAATCTCTCTGGTGATTGCTCAGTTTTCTTTGGTCCCATGACTCAAGATTCTTATATGTCCCTTATTCACGAGGTGGTAGACTAGCCGCCCCGAGTCTTGATTTAGCTTTTTGCTCTCCGCTGCTTGCATTAGGTCAAGGTGTACCACATGATATGGCATTCTATATCATCAATTATATCACATACTACGAAAAAGTCCAAATAGTACACATATTATTACCCTCAAAAGAATGCCCAGTATTGAAACCAGAGAACCTTCAAAACATCAACGCAACTCAAATCCAAGTCTTTAAATAAATGATCTAAGCCAGACTCAAAGTGTGTGTGTGCAAAGGTTCTTTTGCAGATCATCCCCAGATAAGCCAACTCAATGATTTTGTCAAAAAATGGGATCGATGGGTCAAACCAACCTAGATGTCTCAATTATGCCCTGCAGTTGCTTTCTGTGCTCAATGTGGTATGATTTCTTTCTCTTTTGTCTCTTTCTTTTTTCTTTTCATTTTGAACTTCTTTTTCTTTTTCTTTTTTTTTCTCTTTTTTCCACCACCTACCCTTTAAGGTAGCATTTCTCCTCATGGTGGTCCTAATACTCGTCATGGGTAGCTTCACCGCTTATCGGTTATAGGTGGTTCAATCTTTTCTTTAGAGACTTTTCTTTATTTTAAACCATACCACACATCATAACATAAGCAAATCAAGATAGACATCTAAGCAAACGGTCATTCACCAACCTACAATTTCTTCGACTAGTCACTAGCTAACTACTCAGGTTTTCATTGCTAAGAACCATAATCAAGTGCTTACGAGTCTAACATAGATCAATCACTCAAAGTATCAGATAAAAGCACATCAAGAGTTTATCGTTTCTATGATTTCTCCCTAAAGTAAACGATTTCATCATCGGACTTATGTCTAACTATTAACAACTTTTTTTTTCTTTTCTTTTTTCTTTTTTCTTTTTTCTTTTTTTTTTCTTCATTTTTTTTCTTTTATTCTCTTTTTTTTTTCCAGGCCCCCCGATGGTCTTTCTTTCCTTGCCGTAAAAGTTTTCTGTTTCTTGATTTCCTTTTTCCTGATATCCATGTTTGCTAAACCCTTCTTGACAAACTTTTTTTATTTTTATCTCTAACCCAACAATATCTATGATGGGTTTTAAGACACAAGGGTTAACATGATGCATGTGTGCATGAGATGCATGAGATGCGTGCAATGTATGGAATATATAAGTGGCCTATTATCATTCCCAAAACATTCCACCATACTATTGCGTGGTGCAAACTTGTCCCAGTTGAAAAGGCCCAACAGGTTTACACTTTGTGATAACATGGCTAAAACAACTTCAAATGATAAGGGGACTAAACACAAAATGTCCCATTGGTATTTAGAAGCTTTTTGCCCATTGCCATAAAGCACGGACTCGTCCCAGTTTAAATGGCCCAACAAGCCCATACCTCATGACAAAAAGTCCAACTGAATCCAAATGACGATGGTCCTAAACGCAAGCATAAATGAATAGTTTCTATTGGTCCTACAACTACAATTCATATGCGGGTTTATAGGGGTATAGACAAAGGTTCCCGCTGACGAAGGATTACCCACAACTAGGACTCCCCACTCAAGGGTTCAAGCGACCAAGTGAGCACACCTTTTTTATACCTTAAGGTACGTGCCAACGAGTTATGGTGCGTGACTGACTGTCAAATGGATTTCTTCTTGTAGATTCCCCAGAGGGAGGGAGGAGCGAACTCTCTTAAAACCCAGCCTCTTAGGTTCTTATCGCCTTGGTGCCAGGAATAAACAACAACAAGTCCTCCAATTAGTCCATCACAGTGAGCTACGGGTAATGATTATCTAGGTGCTTCACAATTTTCCTTATAGAAAGGTAGTAGTGAATGAAGGAAGACACCAAACCATTACCTAGCCTTAATAATGCCTTCGATTAAACCCCTTCAACCCACTATAGACAGGGTTAACTAAAGCATAAATTACAATCATTACATGACATTATTTCGGGGCCGATTCTCTATCCCCAATGGAGTCGCCAGACTGTAGGACACAGAAATCGGTGATACTGTTCCAGGCTCGTGGCCCGATTGGGAGTACGGAGTAGCCCGCGGGGGACTAAACTAGAAAAATAATATGGAGTCGCCACCTGGTGTGAACCGGGAAAATGATTTAAGGCCGTAACTCACCCCTCGCAAGGGAAGACCTCAAACCGTTGGGTACAGAATGGTCCCTTACTTATGCCACTTGTAATGAAATAATTTGTGGAATAACTTAAACGAATCTACGTAACATCTATATTAAAAATAACCTATATCTAGTTCGCATTCATAAAAGTAAATCCTATATCTAAGTTTGCATTCTTTAAAAGTAAGTCATTATAACGGCAAGCATACAATATCACACAATGAGCATGTTGAATTATCAAACACAAAGAATAAATAACATCCTAAACATAAACGTAAATTAAATTACTATTGTAAAAAAAAAAAAATAAAAACTAACATCATGCATAAAGAAATATCATAATCATGCTTAAAAATAAATACTTATTAGACTAAATCATGCTTAAAACGCAAGGTTGGATGAAACGAAACATGTGAATCTCTTAAGTGGTACATGGCATTGTAACCAGAGTGCAAACCACAATACCGTTATTCGGATTCGGCTACGGAATTTACGTCCGGGTTTCCATCCGATATACCACAAGAGAGAACACATATTCCGTTCATCCGGAGGAAATCACATCATGCACCAATCCACAATACTCATGAAATAAATTACTAAAATAAATGAAAATAAAGGATAATAAATAAAGAAGGTGCCCTCAGGTCTAACCTCTTAAATCGTCTCTCAGAAGTGCGCTATGCGGTTGTGAAGGGTTGATGCTCCGTAACTCCTCCGGTTCATGGTTCAACATTTTCCTTCGCTGTTTCACTGTTTGGGCTGCTGTTTTTTACTTGTTTGTGCTATTTTCGCTCGTCAGGGCTGTGTTTCAGGGGCTATTTTTAGTGGTCATGGGCTATGTTTCAGGGGCTATTTTCGGTGGTCAGGGGCTATATTTCAGGGGCTGTCTCTGGGTTTCTTTTAGGGGTTGTTTCAGGGGTATTTTCTGGGGACTATTTTGTTTGTTAATGAAGGACTATTTTGGTGGGGGCTGTTGTGTGTGTTGTTCATATTAATTTGGTGAGGGTAGGGGCTATTTTGGTGGCTTCACATGGCAGCTCAGTGAGTGTGTGATGCGTGGCTGTGGTTTGGGGCACGTGGAAGGGGACTGCTCACGTTGATTTGTTTATTGGGTGCGTGAGTGCTTTGGTCGTTAAGGGGGTGAGCGTTGTGTGGCGGTGCTGTAAGGGCTGCTTACGTGTGAGAGTTAGTAGGTGCAGATCAAAGAGAGGATGAGTGGCGTTTGTGACGGGCTGTGAGAGGGGTTTATTTGTAATATGTGTGGCTTCGGAGAGGGGCCTGTAGGGTTTGTTATTTGGTTTGTGCGGGGGCAGTGAAGTGAGTGAGGTGTTATAGGTGCGTGAGTGGGCAGTGGCTGTTGAAGGGCGTGGGGCTGCAGGGTTGGACGTGGGTGGATGTGAGGCTGACTCGGGGCTGCTGTATGCGGCAATCGAGGGAGATTTTAGAGTGTCTGAGCGTGAAGGCTAGAAGTATTTTCTTTGTGTTTTTTGTGAGAATGAGCCAGGGTTGAAAAAGGTGGGTTAAGCCTTTTTTATAGGCAAAGGTTAGGGTTTACCTTGTATGAATATGGAAAGGATTTTGTGTAATTATGGGGGGTATCTCAAATTAGTATGTCATAAAGAAAAACCTATTTATTAGGAAGGTAATTGGTGGGATTGATTTGATTTTATTTAGTTTAGGCATGTTATTAATTTAATTAGAAGGTGATTGATGAGATTTGATTTGATTCTTTTTATTTGGGAAGGTGATTTGGGTTTGGTTTGGTTTGGTGGGCTTGGTGATGTATGGGCTTGGTGTGTGACTTGTGGGGGTTTTGGGCTAAGGATGTGTTTTAAAACAGAGGTCCAACAATCAAACCCGAAGCTAATCAAACAAATTTAGTCCAATAGGACATGGATTTCTGAATTTTCCCTTTCGACGTCCGTTTCCCGCGGTTTCCAAAACTTAAAGAGGAGTGTCTCCTTATGAGACTCATCATAGGGACTTATATGCAAAAATGCAGTGCCTACAGTTTGCTTGACCCAAAAATTGAAAGAACAATCAGACAGTTGAGAAGGGAAATGCGAGAAGGTCAAGAAGCACTGATCAACATGAGCAATCAAGAACCTGAACTTTTGGAGGTTGCACCACCAATTCCCATCCGAGACAGAACTATTCCAGTGGTTGACAACTTCATTTCATGTACTGTACTTCCTCCCTTACCAGCAAATGCGTGTGACATCAAAACATGCATCCAGATGATACAATAATGAGTTTAGTTTGGGGGGAATGTAATTGAAGATTCTAATGCCCACATCAGCAACTTCCTGGAAGTTTACGGCACATTCAATTACAACCGAACGGCTGAAGAAGTAATGAGACTGCGTGTGTTCCCATATTCTTTGAAAGACATAGCTAAGGCTTTGTTACATTCATTACCAGCAGGTTCCATCACAACTTGGAACACTCTAGCCACCAAATTCCTTGCAAAGTACTTTCCCCTAGCCAGAGTAGCAAAGCTGAGGAATGACATAACATCCTTTGTGCAACATAATTCAGAATCCCTCTGCGAAGCTTGGGAAAGATACAAGGAATTTCTCCAGAAATGTCCTCACCATGAGATTGCAAAGTGGCTACAAGTCAAAACCTTATATAATGGACTTTCTGGACTAATGAGAACTACAGTTAATGCTGCTGTTGGAGGAACCTTAATGGCAAAAGGAGAGGATCAGGCCTGGGACCTAATTGAAGAAATGGCCAACAATAATTCTTTGTGGCTAACAGAAAGGAGCATGATTCAACGAATAGCAGGAATTTACGAAGTTGGAGCCAACACTGCATTGAATGTCAAGCTGGATAAGATATGGAAATTCATGGAAACGCTTAGCATGCAAGGCAATATTGGATCCACCAGTTCACCATATGGAGGAGCACCAGAGGCAGACCTTACAGCCAACATGATGAGACAGTGAACTATGTCAGTAATACTAACAGACAGGGGAACAATCTATATTCCAACACCTACAACCCAGGGTGGAGGAATTATCCCAATTTCGCATAGAACAACAATTCAGGAAAAATGAACAATCCACTATCAGGATTCCAACAGCAAAATCAAAGCCAAAAGTATGAGAAGAAGCCATAAATAGAAGATTTGCTTGCCAAGATGAAAAATCAAGAAGCCAAATATGATGCTATGTTTCAAAATCAAGCAAAATTAATTCAAAATCAAGCAGCATCAAATGAAGCTATATTTCAAGCCCAATCAGCATTGAATCAAAGCATAACTGCTTCTATAAAGGCACTGGAAAATCAAATAGGACAACTGGCCAATGCTCAGAGTTACAGACCGCAAGGTACCCTTCCTAGCAACACAGAACCAAATCCAAGGAACATGAGGAAGGAACAATGTCATGCCATCACTTTGAAAAGCGGTACTGAAATCAACAAATATGTCAGAATCAAAACATCCATCGAGGAAGTTCCAAAAGAAAGCAGCGAAACAGAGCCACAAATGGAGGAAAAAGAAGCAAAAACAAATGATCGAGAAAGATTCACTCCACCTCCACCATTTCCACAGCGTCTCCAGAAAAATAAACTGGACAAGCAGTTTACTCGATTCCTGGAGATCTTTAAAAAGCTACATATCAACATTCCATTTGCAGAAGCATTGGAACAAATGTCCAGCTATGTCAAATTCATGAAAGACATTCTGTCACGAAAACAAAGATTGTGAGATTACGAGACAATAACATTGACAGAAGAATGCAGCGCCATCATTTAGAGGAAGCTTCCCCCTAAGTTAAAAGATCCTGGCAATTTCACTATCCCTTGCACTATAGGAGAATATAACTTCGGTAAGGCTTTGTGTGATTTAGGTGATAATATTAACTTGATGCCATTTTCCATTTACAGGAAACTGTACAGATTGGAGAAGCAATGCCCACCTCAATCTCTTTACAACTTGTTGATAGAATGCTCACATTTCGAGAGGTGTAGTTGAAGATGTCAAAGTTGAAAAATTCATTTTCCCAGCAGATTTTATTATCATTGACATGGAGAAGATGAAGACGAAGACGTTCCCATCATCATCGGGAGACCATTCTTGGCTACAGGTCAAACCATTATTGATGTAAAAAAAGTGAACTAACCATGAGGGTACGGGACCAAGAAGTAACATTCAATGTTTTCAGAGCCATGGAATTCCCGAATGACGAAAAGAAGGAGGAATGTTTCAGACTTGATGTGATAGATAGCACCATCTAGAACTCTGATGAAATGCAAAGTTCCACTGACAAACTTAAAGCATACAATTTGTATGTGGAGCTTGAAGATGAAGCGTACTGCGCACAGAAGAAGTTAAATCTTGATCTACAAGCAACTGAAGAGAAAAGGCTCCACCAACTCAACGAATTGGAGGAATTTCACATACATCCTTTTGAGAATGCCAAATCGTACAAAGAAAAGGCCAAGAAGAAAAATGATGAGAAGTTAGTGTGCATACAACTGGAACCGGGGCAGCGGGTATTTTTCAGCAAATCAAGGTTGAAATTTTTCCCTGGGAGGTTAAAATCATGGTGGTCAGGTCCATTCTTAATCACCCAAGTTTTATCTGATAAAATCGTTGAGTTACGTGATCCCAACTCCAATAAAACCTTCAAAGTTAAAAGCAATCATGTCAAGCACTACTGGGGAGAATCATTTGAGCGAAAAAAAGAAAGTGTCACACTTTTAGATCCAGCCTAATGTTCGGGCAGTCATGTCTAGCTGACGACGTTCAACTTAGCGCTAGCAGGGAGGCAACCCATGCAATAGTGTATATTAAGATTTGGTGTGTTTAATTTTGTAGGTTAAAGTCACATTTCAGGATGGAAGATGTTCTCGTAAATCTTCACAAGCAATTTCCTTCTCTCCCTCAAAACTCTTTGATGAAAGTCTACAAAGCTCGCTTGGAACGAATGAGATTACTGATGATCAAATGTATTCCTAATGACATTCGATGGATTATTGAAGCACGAGTCTGATTGGCAGGTGAGTCATCTGACTCTTTTGTGTCATATATGCCTGGTTTAGGAAGAAGCACCTATGCTAAGAAAAGAATAGCTAAAAGACTAGGTGTTTGCTATAAATGTGCACGCATGACATGTAATACTCGTTGTCGTTCTTTAGGAATGGTTTCTGATAACCGTGAAGATAAAATTAAATTCATTAGGGATGACATGAGTAAGAAGTCTTTGGATGACATATCATTGACTCTTGAGATGCATTCCAGGGGATATTGCATCACGCAATTCACATGTTACATGCACAATTTTGAAAAGAAAGACAACATTTAAGTCTCGGGAATCTGACTTTAAAAGACTCTGTTGCCAATTTATAAGAAAATTGGATGGGAAGCTTGTCCCTGATGCATAGATGTCATTTAAGCAGTTACTCTTGTAAATATTATTTTCTCTTTGTATTTATCTAACAATTTTGATTTGTTGTTATTTTTTTTTATTTTCTCTGACAGGATCCAGACTTTTTGACTTTCACGATATTTTTACTGTTTAGTTAATAATTGTCATTTGGCAGGTACTAGTGCTATTATTAGTCACCCTTTTTTAGGTTCTATAAATTCAGCTCGTCATTACACTCTTGAAGACATCCAGATTTGAGAAAGAAATACATTAAAAAAATGGAAGCAACTTCAAGAAGACGAGTTGCAAACATTTGTGTGTTTTGCGAGATACTGTTAGGATATGCCCTATACCAACTTGTGGATGGCTATATATATACATGTATTTGTGATATTTTCATTAATTAATAAAATGACAATCTTTATTATACGTGTCTTACATAACTTATATGAATCATCAACACTGTAATAAAGCCCTTGGAGTAATAAGATGATGGCTTCCACGCCTTATGAGAATCATTACTCTTAAATGTTCCTAGTCATAGTTTTGTGAATAATCTGGGCGTTCAAAAAGCGGAGAGACTAGAATGATGATATGATCCACCCTTAAGTGGGGTAGCCGATCTCATAGGCTACTAGCGGAGATCCGTCCGCTTGGTGTATCACATGGATGCATGAGTTGCTCGTGTCCATCGAACTACCACCGAAAGTTTTCATATGGAGTGTTTATCCCATGTGTCTATGAGAACTTTCATGTATCGATTATATGACTAGTCCTTAGACTTGAGGTCTTTACAATCTTATGTGTGGATCAAATAACTTTGACATTCTCCTTCCCCGGTTCAAAAGATCCGGTCATAAGGGTATGATTGGGTCATTTATTGAAACACATGAAGTTTGTAAAGATACAACAGAGAATCACCACTCTCTCGGATAAATTTTCTTATAAGAGTAGTATTACATTCGCGGGTTGATATATGTGTGATCAGTGCTTGAGACTGTGGCCACAGCGGAAGAATCATGTGAGATTTTTGGGTTAACACGATTCATGACACTATCAACATCATACCTTTGACCATATGAGTAGACATTTTCCGTACCCTAGGTCAATATGTGGGGATACAGTGAGGCGTGAGAACGTGTCATATATAAATCGCATACAGAATGGGTATATATTCTTTCCTTCTCATTTGGGGGCCTTGGCATGTTGCTAGATGTCAACCTTGGTCATTGAATCGAACGACCATCTGATCGGAAGATAATTTTATGTTCGATTAAATTATCACGATTCTTTCATGTCAACTTAGGGGAACCCAAAAGTCACACACAAAAAAGTCGAAATCATGGTTAACAATGCACAATACATATTTAACAGATATATGATTGCTGTAGGAATTGTTTCCTAAATGGTTCAATGTTTTAATTCTTGAACATATCATTTATGAGATTCATAGTGGTGCTTAGGGATTGGTGAATGACGATAGGGGCACTTTGGGAATGGGAATAAATTAATAAAAAATTACTATTCATATGATAGTAACGCGTGAATAAACAACATAAATCGTAAAAAAATTTTTTAGTTAATTTGGTTATTTGTTTTTGATTCCATTCGGCCCAAACTCTTATAGGGGTTTTATAATCTCATTAAACCCCTAACTTAAGATCCAATGGCTAAGATGAAATTGGCTTGGATTCCCACATCAGATTCCTTAATTAAATTTGGTTTGTCTTTGGATAGACTATATAAACCCAAAGAATTCTTCACAAATTTTTGGACCAACCTCAACTGGGTTTATGTAAGTGAGTACTCTAAGTTTTAAGAGTAAGCCACTGAGTTTGAGGTCCTTAAGTTCTAATTGCTAGAGGAACACTCGAGTAAAAGTTTTGAGTATTTGCCTAGGCTAGCACCAAGGGCAAATACCCGTGCACTCAAGGCATAGTCCTTGCCGTTGAAGTTTTGGCTTTGGTGTGGGCATCTTTGGAGGCCACAAAATTGGTGTTAGACAGTAATGACCCATAGCGTCACTATTTTGTAAATGATATTGTATTATTGTACAAAATTAACTATGTAGTAATGAAATTGCCTTTTACCGTTTTGTAATTTATTTACTTTGATATATAAATGGTAAAAGTCCCTATGATTAATTCCGGATTGAGATGATATGAGACAGTATCAATCCATAAAGGTTTAATCATTAAATATCCCTAGTCGTAGTATTATCGAGATTGGACATCGATAATGCGGAATAGACTAGTACTGCACTTGTGCGTGTTGTGAGGGCACAACAGCATAGTTCTCATATATTTGAGTATTGGATACTTATGCAAGTGCGGTAGGAGGTTGTGTTTTTACCGATGGTACGGAAAACAGCTTCGCTCTGGATAGACCCCGCGGAATCCCATTGGTAGTATGTCTGCGTGTCTATGGGAGTCCGCTTCAGGGTAGGTGCATATGGTCTTAACCTGAGACTTGCATCGCTAGTACTTGCGACAATCGGTAGACTTTAGTTTTGGTCGTCCAGGGCTTTAACAGGTTCTGTGTACACCTCTTCTAGGTTTATCGGGAATCGTAGTGTATTGGGTGTGATGTCAAGACGGAAGTATCACTTCAGACATATGGAGATGATGATCGCGCAGGATACAGAACTAGTACTCTATAATGGTTGCAACCATCGGGATAATATGACAAGGTCAGGATTATCCGATTCAAAGAGACTAGTTGCTTGATGTCCGATATATGTATCGTACGGGGCAGACACATCTCCAGCCCCAGGCCTTACATGTGATCATCCGATACTGGATCAGTATACACTATACTACGGTATACTACGCCTGTTATAGATCTTATATTCCAATAAGAATATTTCTGGAGAATTGGGTAGGCATGGCGTTTTGCTAGAGGCTAACCTTGTCTTGTAAATCGGTAAAAACGTAGTACTTGGTACGTACGTGTTCGGATAATCTGACGGCCGTATTTACTGCCAACATATCCAGAGATCTCTTGGGTCGCTTCCCGAAGATTCACCAATGACGTATGATTCAAACTCGATTAATCTTGGATTAATTACGGAGAGACTTTATCTTGGATAAAGTACTATACATAGAGAGAGAACGATTAATTTGGAATTAATCGTAAAATTATTATATTCGATATAATAATCGAAATTCGATTTCGACGCGAAATTAAAATTAGATTTTAATTCGGGCAAACGAGTTAATTTAGAATTAATTCGTTAGCGACGTAAATAATAATTTCGCTAGGCGCAATTATTTATTTAAATTCGATTTAATTAACGTCGCGACGAAAGTTCGGTATTTCGGAAATATCGAACCCGAACGCGTGAGTACGCGTGGGCCCACTTTCATTTGGGTTGTGTGGGGCCCACATGACACATGTCATTTTATGCATTATTTAATTGTTAATACATTGCATGGTGATAGTGTACAATACACTCAATGGTTTTGCATGGAGTTTGAGTGTTTGACACTCTAAGCCATTGCATGATTTGTGTCATAAGTTTATTATTAATTTAATAAATATTATGGCATAAATATAAATTGATTTTGAAACAAAAATCATCATCCTCTCTCTCACCTCTTGACCGAAACTGTGAAGTTTCACAGCCCTCTCCCTTTTCTGTTTTTGTTGCAAAAACTTGAAGAAAGTTTGTGTGTTTGGAACATTAAATCACATACAAGGCTAGCACCTTCAAGGGATCATACAAAGGTGTTATGGGAAACTAATCTTGAGCTTGGAAGGATCAAAAAGCTTGGAGCTTCCACTTACCTTGGCCGAAACCTCACTGCACAAAGGAGAAAATTTTTATTTCATCAACGCATCCGCATTCCGATCTTTGTGAGTATGATTCCGCCATACTTCAATATTGTTCATTCATTATATTATTTGTTTGCTCTTTTGATCTTGGGACATGGATTAGAATTTCCAACAATGGTATCATTGAGCTTAAAGAGCATGAAAATATATTAGGGTAATATTTGGGCAAAATTGATTGAAGCATGATTTGATGATTTTGATTGATTAAGTATGCTTAAATGTATGTTACATTATGTTATACATTATCAATTTCATGAAAAATAAATTGGATTAATTTTTCCCCTCTTGGAGAGGCTTGGCCGAATACTACCTAGACCATGGAGATGATGATTTGTTGTTTATAAGATCATTGGATGACTTTAAACGAACATAAAATGACGATTTGTGATTCGATTGGATTGAAAACGAAATCGGTAATTTTTCATCACCTTGGCCGAATGCATGGAAGAAGATTAGGGACTTGATTTTTTGATTAAATAATGTTGGACATGTATTTAGATAAAAATATGATTAATGGATTAATTTGATATTTTGGAAATATTGATTTAAAGGATTAATCATGACATTACACTTTAATTAATTAAGTTATAAATTTGGAATTTTAAAATTTGATTAATTGGGCTTAATTTTGAATTGGGCCTAAAACTATTATATTTGGACATAATGGGCTTGGTTGGACCAAGTAGGTTTGGGCAAATTGGATTGGATCCAAAAATGGGCCTAAATCACTCCATTAAGTCCAAATGTAATAAATGGGCTTTTATGTTTAATTGGGCCTTATGGGCTTGATATTGATTTTTATGGCAAATGAGGGTGATTCCTTATTGGGCTTGGAAATTGGGTTTGACCCACATTGACCAAGGCCCAAGCCTAATGAAATCAATTGAAAGCCCATCGGACTTTAATTAAACGGACATTGGATGTTGATTGGGCTTTGAGACCCGATAGAATTAGATTTGGAATCTAAGTCATAAAAGCACAATAAAAGTGTAAATATTTAATTTGGAATTAAATATAAGGATTAGTATTGAATACGACTTAAATTGGATTTGACGAGTAGTTCGATATAATTCGTGAATTCATACTATAAGTATTTATTCTCAAATTGAGTTGGACTCGCGCAAATGCAAACAATTGTTTGAACATTGTATTGTCACCTAATTAAAGACTAATTAATTGGATTTGATTGGTTGTATAACATGCCTTGAATGAATGAATGTGGATGTAATGTATGAATAGTGTATATCGGATGGATATTAGAAGGGAAGGGTAATTTTAGAAATTATTGTAAATTTAGAATTTATAAATTGGACCTGCGTGTCCAGCCTTTCTCTTATTGTCTCTTTGTATTCTCTTCTCACCTAATTCCCCTCAATGTAAATGAGGTTTCTCTTATTGTATTATGTAATTGGGTAAGAGTAGAATAGTTCTAGCGGGGAGAGGAAAGGAGTGATTTGTTCTAGGAACAAGTTGTTGTTCATATCCATCCGTATATCGCTATTACTTTACTTTACGCGCTTTATGATGTTTTAGAAGCATGCTTAAGGGTGTATGATGATGAGACCTAACAAAGATAAATTAATTGGTTGCCAATTACACGAAAATCCCTCAAACAATATTAAGCGATTTTCCTTCCGTTGAGTGATTCTTTCTCAAGATCCGAAATTGGCATTGGTTTGTTGGCCAAAGTCAAGACCTTTGTCAATTGAGGATGTGTTTGAATCATGAGAGTTTTGTTCCATATCGGTGTCTTGTCCAAGTTGTGATTTGTTGGCCAAAGTCAAGATCACTTCTTGTCCATCGACATTGATTACGAAACTTTCCATGTCAATGGGTCCCGCTTAACTGGAATCATTAAGTTTGTTGTGCCAAAGCCAAGACTTAGTTGATTCAGAGGAAATGGTTAGGAAAATGTATTGGATACATTGACATATGTATTAGATATATATGTTTCGGACTTGGATGTCCACCTACCGGATCTAGGAATTGGATGGGATCCAATTGATCTTCGAGATCTACCTAGTTAAATATCATACAACTTGTTGGCCAAAGTCAAGGTTGTGTGTTATTTAACGGGATCCTAGCCCACTAGGAAATTGGATTTCCCGAGTACTCGACAGAGGGTTAGAGACTTGTAGAAAATAGTGGGAGGCTAGTATTGAATTTGCAATTTCATTCAGATACTTAGCTTTACGCGCTTACAAAATTTATTTCGTCAATATTTTAACATTAGTTGGACTAATAAAATGTTATTTTTCTTGTAACAGTTTGACTGTACCCATATATCGTTAACTAGATAGTTGGACTATCGTAGTTAAGATGGCAAACAAAGGAAATGTCCGAGACATAATCATGGGTGATAATGTATTTAAGGGCACGAACTTTGCTGACTGGGAAATGAACCTGAGGATAGTCCTTGGGGCAGAGAGGCTGTTGTACACCATACAGAGACCTCTCGGGCCGAGGCCCACTGAGCCACTTGAGCTGGAGTTATGGAGAACTCATAGCGATGATTGTGATACAACTCAGTCGATCATGCTTGCTTCCATGACTCAACACTTTCGTCGCCAGAATAGGGACTTGGATCCTTATAATATGATGGCTAGACTAAAGGATCTTCACCGCACTAATAAGCGGATGGAGAGGTATGAGTTGGTGAAGAAACTCTTTCGCTCCCGTATGACTGATGGCGCTTCAGTTGAGGCCCACGGGACTCAAATGATAGCTGACATTGATGAGCTGGCCAAGATGGGAATAGTCTTGGAGGCTGAGCTGACTGTAGACATGCTTTTACAGTCACTTCCCGATACTTGGAAGCAGATTATCATCAACTACAAGTTGATGGATACGGACGATACTCTTGGAGAGCTATTGTCCATTCTTAAGGAGTCAGAGAAAGAGCTTCTTAAAGGCAACAAGCGCGAGGCGCACTTTGCATCGACCTCTCAGACGTCAAGGGCTGGGCCCAAGGCAACTGGAGGGGTGAAAAAGAAGAAGCGTAAGAACAAGGGCAAGGCCAAGATGCCGATGGCTTCTGGGAAGCCGAGGAACAAGTCACAAGACATATGCCTTAACTGCGGCAAAAGAGGTCACTGGAAGCGTGACTGCCGCATGAACAAGGCGATCAGAAGGGAGATCAAGGCGGGCAAGGCACCGACCTCTGGTATGTTTGTTATTGAAATAAACATGGCTACTTCTAGTTTTAAAAATTGGATTTTTGATTCTGGTTGTGGTTCTCATATGTACTGATGTGCAGGATCTGCAGAACAGCAGGACTCTGGCTTCAGGGGAGATTGATCTACGAGTTGGAAACGGAACTCCTGTTGCTGTTTTGGCCGTGGGCACTTTTGTATTAGAACTGCCCTCGGGGCATGTACTTAAACTAAATGACTGTTATTATGTACCTAGTTTGACTAGGAATATTATATCTGTATCTTTGTTAACCCGAAATGGGTACACTTTTGTATTTAGAAACACTGGGTGTTATTTATATAAAAATGATGCAGAAATATGCACTGCAGTTGCAAATAATGGTCTTTATATTTTGAATATAAATGAATCTCCTACATATAAATTAACAAACAAAAGGCTTAAAAAGAGTGATCCAAATGATGAAACTTATATGTGGCATTGTCGTCTGGGACACATTAACAAGACTCGCATATCCACACTTTCGAAGAGTGGGTACTTGGACGGATTTGATCCAAATTCATATGACGTCTGCGAATCTTGCTTATTAGGCAAAATGCCTAAATCACCTTTTAGCGGTAAAGGTGAACGTGCCACTGAACTGTTAGCCCTCGTTCATAGTGACGTTTGTGGGCCCATGTCTAGCCAGGCTAGAGGTGGATATCGATACTTCGTAACCTTTACCGATGATGCATCACGTTACGGTTATGTGTATCTAATGACGCACAAGTCGGAAACTTTTGAGAAATTCAAAGAGTTTCGACACGAAGTTGAAAAACAAACAGGCAAGAGTATTAAGACATTACGGTCGGACCGTGGTGGCGAATACTTAAGTAATGAGTTTCAAGATTACCTGAAAGAATATGGTATTCTTTCACAGTGGACTCCTCCTGGAACACCACAATTAAATGGTGTGTCCGAACGGAGAAACCGTACCTTGTTGGACATGGTAAGGTCGATGATGAGTCGCACTGAGCTGCCAATTTCCTTCTGGGGATATGCATTAAACAGTGCAGTTCTTATTTTGAATAAGGTTCCGTCAAAGTCTGTTGAACAGACACCATATGAGATATGGACAGGTAAGAAACCGGGTTTCTCATTCCTGAAGATTTGGGGTTGCTGGGCATACGTTAAACGTTTGGAAGGTACCAAACTTGAACCCAAATCAGATAAATGCCTATTCGTTGGATATCCTAGGGAAACCAAAGGATATTACTTCTATCACCCACAAGAGAACAAAGTATTTGTTGCTCTACATGCGGTTTTCCTTGAGAAGGAATTCCTAAATGCAGTGTTTAGTGGGAAGAAAGTAGAACTCGATGAAAGTCGTAGTGATACTGTTCTTGGCAATGAATTATCAACGGAACATGAACAGTCCATCTGGGATGAGACTGAACCACAATCTTCAAAACACAAGGACCGCGTAGGTCGGAGAGAGTCAGGGTAATACCTGAGAGGTATGGATTCCTGATCTCACCTCATGTAGATATTAATCTTATTGAGGATAATGAACCGGCTACGTATGAGGAAGCGATACAAGGTATCGAATCCGCTTTATGGCAAGAAGCCATGAAGGCCGAAATGGATTCCATGTATACCAACCAAGTTTGGACACTGGTTGATGCACCAGAAGGCGTAAAGCCTATTGGATGCAAATGGGTCTTCAAGAAGAAGACTGACATGGATGGCAACGTACAAACGTACAAAGCTAGGCTTGTAGCGAAGGGATATCGTCAACGACTTGGAGTTGATTATGACGAAACCTTCTCACCCGTTGCCATGATTAAATCCATTCGGATAATGCTTGCAATAGCTGCATATTACGATTATGAAATATGGCAGATGGACGTTAAAACCGCTTTCCTTAACGGAAACCTTTCGGAGGATGTTTATATGCAACAGCCTGACGGTTTTATCGCACCTAGACTTGCAAACAAGGTTTGTAAGTTAAATCGGTCCATTTATGGACTGAAGCAAGCATCGCTCGCGGTCGTGGAACCAGCGTTTTGATGAGATCATAAAAGAATATGATTTCATTCAAAACGAAGATGATCCTTGTGTATATAAGAAGGTTAGTGGGAGTGCACTGACTTTTATTGTCCTTTATGTCGACGATGTATTGCTTATCGGCAATGACATTCCCATGTTAACGTCGGTGAAAGCTTGGCTTTCATTGAAATTCTCCATGAAAGATCTGGGAGGGCAGCTTTTATTCTAGGAATAAAGATCTACCGGGATAGATCTAGAAAGCTACTTGGACTCTCCCAGAGTACATATTGATAAAGTGTTGAAGAGATTCAACATGGATCAGTCCAAGAGGGGACTGTTACCAATATCACATGGCGTCTATCTATCTAGGGACATGTGTCCTAAAACACAAGATGAGAGAGACAACATGAGTCGGACTCCGTTCGCCTCGGCAGTCGGATCGATCATGTATGCCATGATATGTACACGACCTGATGTGTCCCATGCTTTGAGCATGTGCAGTCGATATCAGGCCGATCCAGGTAAAGATCACTGGATGGCGGTTAAGAGTATCCTTAAGTATCTTAACAGAACTAAGGATGCTTTCTTAATCTATGGAGATGGAGAACTTGAGGTATCTGGGTATACCGATGCAAGTTTCCAAACCGACAGAGACGACTTTAAGTCGCAATCTGGGTACATATTTTGTTTGAATAACGGAGCAGTGAGCTGGAAATCTTCCAAGCAAGATACTGTTGCCGATTCAACAACTGAAGCGGAGTACATTGCAGCAGCTGAAGCAGCAAAAGAGGCAGTTTGGATCCGTAAATTCCTAATTGGATTAGGAGTAGTTCCGTTAGCAGCTGAGCCCGTTCCATTGTATTGTGACAATAGCGGGGCTATAGCACAGGCTAAGGAACCAAGGTCTCATCAACGATCCAAACATGTTCTTCGACGATTCCATCTGATTCGAGAGATCATACATCGTGGCGATGTGAAGATCGAAAAGATCGCATCAGAGGATAATATTGCAGATCCGCTGACGAAGGCTATTCCTCGGGAAAAGTTTGAGCGACATGTACATAGTTCAGGTATTAGATGCTTGAGTGACTGGCTATAGGCCAAGTGGGAGATTGTTAGACAGTAATGACCCATAGCGTCACTATTTTGTAAATGATATTGTATTATTGTACAAAATTAACTATGTAGTAATGAAATTGCCTTTTACCGTTTTGTAATTTATTTACTTTGATATATAAATGGTAAAAGTCCCTATGATTAATTCCGGATTGAGATGATATGAGACAGTATCAATCCATAAAGGTTTAATCATTAAATATCCCTAGTCGTAGTATTATCGAGATTGGACATCGATAATGCGGAATAGACTAGTACTGCACTTGTGCGTGTTGTGAGGGCACAACAGCATAGTTCTCATATATTTGAGTATTGGATACTTATGCAAGTGCGGTAGGAGGTTGTGTTTTACCGATGGTACGGAAAACAGCTTCGCTCTGGATAGACCCCGCGGAATCCCATTGGTAGTATGTCTGCGTGTCTATGGGAGTCCGCTTCAGGGTAGGTGCATATGGTCTTAACCTGAGACTTGCATCGCTAGTACTTGCGACAATCGGTAGACTTTAGTTTTGGTCGTCCAGGGCTTTAACAGGTTCTGTGTACACCTCTTCTAGGTTTATCGGGAATCGTAGTGTATTGGGTGTGATGTCAAGACGGAAGTATCACTTCAGACATATGGAGATGATGATCGCGCAGGATACAGAACTAGTACTCTATAATGGTTGCAACCATCGGGATAATATGACAAGGTCAGGATTATCCGATTCAAAGAGACTAGTTGCTTGATGTCCGATATATGTATCGTACGGGGCAGACACATCTCCAGCCCCAGGCCTTACATGTGATCATCCGATACTGGATCAGTATACACTATACTACGGTATACTACGCCTGTTATAGATCTTATATTCCAATAAGAATATTTCTGGAGAATTGGGTAGGCATGGCGTTTTGCTAGAGGCTAACCTTGTCTTGTAAATCGGTAAAAACGTAGTACTTGGTACGTACGTGTTCGGATAATCTGACGGCCGTATTTACTGCCAACATATCCAGAGATCTCTTGGGTCGCTTCCCGAAGATTCACCAATGACGTATGATTCAACTCGATTAATCTTGGATTAATTACGGAGACTTTATCTTGGATAAAGTACTATACATAGAGAGAGAACGATTAATTTGGAATTAATCGTAAATTATTATATTCGATATAATAATCGAAATTCGATTTCGACGCGAAATTAAAATTAGATTTTAATTCGGGCAAACGAGTTAATTTAGAATTAATTCGTTAGCGACGTAAATAATAATTTCGCTAGGCGCAATTATTTATTTAATTCGATTTAATTAACGTCGCGACGTAAGTTCGGTATTTCGGAAATATCGAACCCGAACGCGTGAGTACGCGTGGGCCCACTTTCATTTGGGTTGTGTGGGGCCCACATGACACATGTCATTTTATGCATTATTTAATTGTTAATACATTGCATGGTGATAGTGTACAATACACTCAATGGTTTTGCATGGAGTTTGAGTGTTTGACACTCTAAGCCATTGCATGATTTGTGTCATAAGTTTATTATTAATTTAATAAATATTATGGCATAAATATAAATTGATTTTGAACAAAAATCATCATCCTTCTCTCTCACCTCTTGACCGAAACTGTGAAGTTTCACACAGCCCTCTCCCTTTTCTGTTTTTGTTGCAAAAACTTGAAGAAAGTGTGTGTTGTTTGGAACATAAATCACATATAAGGCTAGCACCTTCAAGGGATCATACAAAGGTGTTATGGGAAACTAATTCTTGAGCTTGGAAGGATCAAAGAAAGCTTGGAGCTTCCCCACTAACCTTGGCCGAAACCTTCACTGCACAAAGGAGAAATTTTATTTCATCAACGCATCCGTATTCCGATCTTTGTGAGTATGATTCCGCCATACTTCAATATTGTTCATTCATTATATATATGTTTGCTCTTTTGATCTTGGGACATGGATTAGAATTTCCCAACAATTGGTGGCTCTTTGGAACGTGGAAGAGCTGCGAGATCGAGAAAAGCTTGTAGATTGGAGGGAGGACTGAGGAGTCCTACGGTTCAAGTAAGTCTTTTTTTTTTTCTTTCTTTATTTTTAATTAGAGTTCTTATGATAGTTAGCATGTTTTAGGTTTTATGTTCTTTGCATGTTTTATGAGTTTTATGCTTATAATATATAAACATGCCTAGGCTTATAGAATAATAAAAATATTGGTCGTGGGCAAGAAAAGCGGCATCATATTTTAATTATTTTATTATTTTTTTTTTTTCCGCTGCGCACTCGCGGCCGCATCCCAACAGTGGTATCAGCGCGCTGTTTTTTGTTTTGACTAGTTCGCACTCATTTGAACTCGAAATTGGGTGTTTTAAATGCTCGTTGGAAAGCTAACACCCTGAACTAATTTTGGGCACAATTTTTGCATGATTTGGTTAAGAGTTAATTTTGAAATTACATTTAAATTTCACAGCGTCTGCAGAAAACGTGAATAGTAAATTTATTTGAATAAATAAAATGCAATATCATAATTAAATATTAATCAAAGTTATTTAATGCCTAAAATATTCCAACATATTAAAACTCATTGCTTGATGATTCTATGTATGATTAGAATTGGCATGATTATTTAGGGTGCAGGCATCTAGAGACTTTCTAAGAAATAGAGAGTGTATTGCTTATCCCCTAGCTATAATTATTCCGTGGTGAACTTAGAGATTTATTACCTTTAAGGCTAATAAATATAAATCATTGTTTTTAATAAAAGACATTATAAAATTAAGATACAAGTGGTTGGGACCAATGCTTAATAAAACTTTCCAACTAAACTAAAGGTATTACTAGAGTTAGATAATGATTTGGTGTCTTCCTTCACTCACTACCTTTTTATAGCCAAAAGGAAAAGCTGTGAAGACATCTAGATATCATTTACTCAAAGCTTACCTTAAACCATATTTAAAGTGTTGGACTAATTTGGAGGATCTATTATTTATTTATTCCTGTCACCAATGCAATAAGAGCCTAAGAGGTAAGGGTATTTAAGAGACTTCGCTCCACCCTCCCTCTGGGGAATTTTCAATGGAGGAATCCATTTGACAGTTATTCACTTAAACTTGCTAAAATCCTCATTAATATTTAAGTCTAAAATTTACCTCACATTGTAAAGTATAGACCCAAATGGCTTAAACCGTATTGGCAGAACTAGGCTTTACCAGACTGACCAATACCAATTTGTCCCTAAATCATACTATTGAAAATGGTTTGACTTTTATGAGTCATAAGACGCAGCACCCTTAGGCGTGGTCTTATAACTTAGTGGAAAAGATTGGGTGTCCACAAGGACTAGCATAAGCTATGGCATGTTTGATTGCCCAGCCCAATGATCAAGGAATTGTGATTTATATCATAAATTGGTTGGGAACCTACCTAATTATCATATTTTATAACGACCGGCCCTAGTCGGAGTTATGAAATGATGATAATGGGATCCTTGCCCATAAGAAATCCACCATATTGGGTTTGATGCGATTTGCTTAAAATTTTAAAACAATTGAGTGGGAGCAACTTCATAATATTAAAAGCCCATGTTATTATGAAACATTAATGAAAACATATTCCTAATTTTAACATTTTCTCTTAACATGTGAGTTAAAATATTTCACAAACATTCAAATGGAAAACAGAGTATCACTTCATTCCATCATTGATGAGCATAAGCTCAAAGGGGACAACTACAATGACTGGTTTAGAAACCTTAAAATTGTCTTACGATAAGAAATTTTTTTCTATGTTCTTGAAAGACCATTTCCCCATGAACCCGCAGAAGATGCTGACCAAAATACATTCGATGCTTGGAAGAAACACATCGATGATGATGAGCAAGAAGTTTGCATAATGCTTGGCTCTATGTCGGACGAACTTTAGAAAGCTCACGAAGATATGGATGCTCAAACCATCATCTTTCACTTGAAGGAGTTGTATGCAACTTCCGTTCATACCGTGAGATTCCAAGTGTCATGTGCCTTATTCCAAACAAGGTATAATGAAGGATCTGTTAGTGGACATGTGCTTAAGATGATTGACCACATTGAAAAATTGGCCAACCTCGGGTTCATCATAGATCATGAGATAGGTCACGATCTAATTCTTCAGTCCTAACCAAAAGAATTCTCTAACTTTATTATGCAGTTTCATCTGTTTGATAAAGAAGCTACTTTAGCAGAATTGCACAATCTGATAAAGCAAGCAGAGATGGACTTGAAACCATAGCTTAAAACCTCCGTCATGCTTACGGGTACAGACCAGAAACCACGAGGCCCAAAGAAAAATAAGGGCAAGGCCAAGGCTCCAGATCACCTAAAGCCCAATGGTAAGGTGGAGAAGAAAAATGGAAATGGGAAATATTTCTTTTGTGGAAAGAATGGTCATTGGAAGAAAGACTGCAGATCCTTGAAAGCCAAGGAAGCTAGGGAAGCCCAAGAGGCCAAGAAGCCCAATGCTTCAGGTATGTTATATATGATTGAACTATATTCTCAAAACTGTGAACCTTCTACTTGGGTGCTTGACACCGGTTGTGGGACTCACTTGTGTAACAATGTGCAGGGCCTGAGAAACAGTAGGAGACTCTGTCATTGGGAGGTTGACTTACGCATGGGTAATGGAGCAAAACTGGCTGTATTGTGCGTGCGGAATTATTCATTAGTTTTTACCAAATGGTTTAGTTTTAAACTTGAAGATTGTGTTTATGTACCTTCTCTAGTAAAAAACATCATTTCAATTTCTTCTTTATGTAATAAAGGCTTTTCATGCCTAATACGTTGTAATGAATGTTCTATTTATTTCAATGAAATAAATATGGAGATGGTTTTTTGAATACTGGTATATATGTCTTACAAACTAACAAAGAATGTTCAACCTCTAATATATACAACGTTAACTCGAATAATCTCAATGAATCACTTCTATGGCACAGTCGCTTAGGTCATATCAATGAAACAAGATTAACTAAGCTACAAAAGGATGGGTATTTCAAACCCTTCAAATATAAACCTTATGGAACTTATGAGTCTTGTTTACTTAGTAAAATGACCAAATTACCCTTCAAAGGTAAATGACAGCATGCAGCAGAGACATTAGAACTCATACACTCTGATGTATGCGGACCAATGTCAGTCACCGCTAGAGGTGGATTCTCCTACTTCATTACCTTTATCGATTATCATTCGCGATATGGGTATGTGTACCTTATGCGGTACAAATCTGAAGCCTTTGAGAAATTCAAAGACTTCAAGGCTGAAGTAGAAAACCAGCTTAATAAAAGTATTAAGTCACTAAGGTATGACCGAGATGGTGAATACTTAAGCAACGAATTTCAAGATTACTTGAGAGAAAATGGCATTGTTTCCCAGTGGACTCCTCCGGGAACTCCACAGCATAATGGGGTCTCCGAAAGGAGAAATCGGACATTATTAGATATGGTCCGATCAATGATGCCAAGCACAAATCTACATCTTTCATTTTGGGGTATTGCTTTAGAAACTGCAACACTACTACTAAACCAAGTTCCTTCTAAGACTGTTAGTCAAACACCATATGAGTTATGGTCTGGGAAACGTCCTAGTCTTAGTTATCTAAGAGTTTGGGGACGTGACACATATGTCAAGCTCACACAAACTAACAAATTGGATGATAGGGAAGTTAAATGTAAGTTTGTAGGATTTGCCTTGAACTCAAGAGCATACGTGTTCTACATCCCAAATGAACAAAGAACATTTGTCTCACGAAATGCTAAATTTCTAGAGAATGAATTCCTTCTCAAGAAATATAGTGGGAGTAAACTTGACCTCGATGAGGTATGAGAAGAACAAACTAATATAGAACTAACCCCAGGCCCCTCAAAAGGGCAACGACAGAACAACCACAAGGTTATGAACTCAGAAGGTCTGGTAGGGAAAGACATGAGCCTGAAAGATATGATTTCCATATTGATGAGGAACATGATCAGGTCATTGCTAATGACGATCCCACCAGTTATGATGAAGCAATGTGTGACATTGATTCAGTCAAGTGGCTTGAGGCCATGAAATCCGAAATAGACTCTATGTATCAGAATCAAGTATGGGACTTGGTAGATGCATTTGAAGGGACAAAACCTATAGGCTGCAAGTGGATTTACAAGCGTAAAACTGATGCAGAAGGCAACATCCAAACCTATAAGGCTAGGTTGGTGGCGAAAGGTTATAGACAAATCCAAGGAATTGACTATGACGAAACATTCTCGCGTGTTGCAATGATAAAGTCCATTCGAATTTTACTGGCACTAGGTGCACACTTTGATTATGAGATTTGGCAGATGGATGTCAAAACATATTTCCTTAATGGGAACCTCGTAGAGGAAGTCTATATGACACAACCTGAGGGGTTTGCATCTAAGGCTGATCATAATAAAGTATGCAAGCTTAAACGATCCATTTATGGACTCAAGCAAGCCTCCAGAAGTTGGAATATACGATTTGATGAGACAATCAAAGAATTTGACTTCATCAAAAATGTAGACGAGCCTTGTGTTTACAGGAAAAGTAGTGGGAGTGCTGTTGTATTTCTTGTATTATATGTCGATGACATATTAATCATCGGGAATGATGTTCCCATGATGCAAGCCACCAAGCAATGGTTATCTCAGAATTTCTCCATGAAAGATTTGTGAGAAGCAGCCTACATCCTCGAAATTAAGATCTACCGTAATAGATCTAAGAGGTTGTTAGGACTTTCTCAATCTACGTACATAGATAAAGTTTTGAAAAAAATTCAAAATGGAAGATTCCAAAAGAGGTAATTTACCTACTTGTCATGGAATCAAATTATCTAAGGAGCAATGTCCACATACTCCTTCAGATAGAGAGCATATGAGTACGATCCCTTATGCTTCAGCAATTGGATCAATCATGTACGCCATGCTATCTGCAAGACCTGATGTCTCTTATGCTCTTAGCATAACGAGCATGTATCAGGTAAATCCTGGTGAGCAACATTGGGCAGCTGTCAAAACAATCCTAAGTATCTGAGAAGAACTAAGGATGTGTTTTTGATATACGGAGATTGTTCTGAGATGAAAGTCATTGGTTTCTGTGATGTAAGCTTTCAGACTAATATGGATGACAGTAGATCGCAAACATGATATATGTTTACTTTAAATGGCGGTGCTGTAAGTTGGAAAAGCTCAAAGCAGTCAACTACAACGGACTCCACCACTGAAGCCGAGTATATTGCAGCATCTGAGGCAACTAAAGAAGCAGTCTGGATGAAGAAGTTCATTACGGAGCTGAAAGTGCTTCCCGCGATAAAGATTGGTGTCAAGATGTACTGTGACAACACGGGCGCCATTGCTCAATCAAAGGAACAAGGTTCCACCAGAAATCCAAGTATGTACTCAGGCGATTTCATCTCATCAGGGAGATTGTTGAGAGAAAAGAAGTTATTATAGAGAAAATACCCACAGAAGATAATCTTGCAGATTCTCTGACTAAAGGGCTGACTCAACAAAAGCATGATAGGCACACCCGAGAGTATGGTGTCCAGATTCATACTAGTTGGCTATAGTGCAAGTGGGAGATTGTTAGGGATATGCCATATACCCAACTTGTGGATGGGCTATATGTACATGTATTTGTATATTTTTTCATTAATTAATAAAATTGCAATCTTTATTATACGTGTCTTACATAAATTATATGAATCAACAACACTGTAATAAAGCCCTTGGAGTAATAAGACGATGGCTTCCACACCTTATGAGAATTATTACTCTTAATGTTCATAGTCATAGTTTTGTGAATAATATGGGCATTCACAAAGCGGAAACACTAGCATGATTATATGATCCACCCTTAAATGGGGTAGCCGATCTCATAGGCTACTAGCGGAGATCCGTCCGCTTGGGGTATCACATGGATGCATGAGTTGCTCCTGTCCATCGAACTGACCGCCGAAAGTTTTCATTTGGAGTGTTTATCCCATGTGTCTATGAGAACTTTATTGTATCGATTATATGACTAGTCCTTAGACTTGAGGTCTTTACAATCTTATGTGTGGATCAAATAACTTTGACATTCTCCTTCCCCGGTTCAACAGATCCGGTCATAAGGGTATGATTGGGTCATTTATTGAAACACGTGAAGTTTGTAAAGATACAACAGAGAATCACCACTCTATCGGATAATATTTTCTTATAAGAGTAGTATTCCAGTTCGCGGGTTGATATGTCTGATCAGTGCTTGAGACTATGGCCACAACGGAATAATCATGTGAGATTCTTGGGTTAGCACGATTCATGACACTATCAACATCATACCTTTGACCATATGGGTAGACACTTTCCATACCCTAGGTCAATAGGTGGGGATACAGTGAGGCGATGGACTGTATCATATGTAAATCGCATACATAATGGGTATATATATCTTTCCTTCTCATTTGGGGGCCTTGGCATGTTGCTAGATGTCAACCTTGGTCTTTGAAATCGAACGATCATCTGATCGGAGGATAATTTATGTTCGATTAAATTATCACGATTCATTTCATGTCCAACTTGAGGGGAACCCAAAACGTCACACACAACAAAGTCGAAATCAATGGTTAACAGTGCACAGTACAAATATAACAACATATATGATTGGTGTAGGAATTGTTCATAAATGGTTCAATGTGTTTATTATTGAATAGATCATTTATGAGGTTTCATAGTGGCTTTGGGATTGATGAATGACGATATGGACCCTTTGGGAATTGGAATAATAAAAAATAAATAAAAATTACTATTTATATGAATAGTAAATTTTTTTTGTTATTTGTTTTGAATTCCAATTCGGCCCAAACCCTTATTAGGGTTTTATAATCTCATTAAACAACTAAATTAAGATCCAATGGCTAAGATTAAATTAGCTTTTATCCCACATCGGATTCTTAATTAATTTTGTTGTCTTTGGAGCAATATATAAACCCAAAGAATTCTTCACAATTTTTTTACACCAAAACCTTTCATATCTTGGGTTTTTATAAGTGAGCAACTCTAAACTTTAAGAGTAAGCCACTGATTTTGAGGATCCTTAAGTCTAATTGACTAGAGGAACCTCGAGTTAAAAGTTTTGAGGTATTTGCCTAGGCTAGCACCAAGGGCAAAATACCATTGCACTCAAGGCGTAGTCTTGCCTTTGAGTTTTGGCTTTGGTGTGTGCATCTTTGGAGGCCACACACTTGGGTGGCTCTTTGGAACGTGGAAGAGCTTGCTGAGTTTGAGAAAAGCTTGTAGATTGGAGGGAGGACTGGAGGAGTCTTCAGTTCAAGTAAGTCTTTTTCTTTCTTTATTCTAATTAGAGTTCTTATGATAGTTAGCATGTTTAAGTTTATGTTCTTTGCATGTTTTATGAGTTTTACACTTATAATATATAGTAACATGCCTAGGCTTGTAGAATAATCAAAACAAATATGTCTTGGGAAAATGGAAAGCGGCATAATAATTTTAATTTTCCGCTGCGCACTCGCGGCAGCTTCCCAATATTAATCGGATTAATAAGATATGGGACACTATTAATCCACAAACGGTTTAATCATTAAATATCTCTAGTCGTAGTATTATCGAGACTGGACATCGATAATGCGGAATAGACTAGTATTACACTTGTGCGCGTTATAGAAGCTTAATGGTATAGTTCTCATATATTTTA
Organism: Zanthoxylum bungeanum; assembly: GCA_019454045.1. Lineage (NCBI taxonomy): Eukaryota > Viridiplantae > Streptophyta > Magnoliopsida > Sapindales > Rutaceae > Zanthoxylum > Zanthoxylum bungeanum. Next base: position 30,010 of record SKCR01049018.1, read on the forward strand.
GTATTGGATACTTTTACAAGTGTGATAAGAGGTTCTGTTAGCCGTTGGACCGGGAACAGCTTCGCTCTAGATAGACCACTCGGAGTCTCATTGGTATTATGACTATATGTCTATGTGAATCTGAATCAGGGTAGGTGTATGTGATCTTTAACCTGAGACTTGCATCGCTAATACTTGCGACAATCAGTTTACTTTAGTTTTGGTCGTCCGGAGCTTTAACAGGTTCTGTGTATGCCTCCGCTGGGTTTACTGAGAATCGTAGTGTATGGGGTGTGATGTCAAGATATGAGTATCACTTCAGTCATATGGAGATGATGACCACACATGATACAAAACTAGTACTATTAAATGCTACAGCTATTGGGATAGTATGACAAGGTCATGATTATCCGATTACAGAGATTAGTTGCTAGTGATTCGATATATGTTTCGTACGGGGCAGACACAACGCCAGCCCTAGGCCTAGCATGTGACATCCGATACTGGATCGTATTACGCAATACTTTATATATTATGCCTGATACAGATGATATATTCCTCGTTGAATATTTCTGGAGAATTCGGTAGGCACGGTGCTTTGCTAGAAGCCAACCATGTCTTGTAAATCAGTGAGAACGTGGTACGGGGTACGCACGTGTTCAGATAGTCCGATGATCGTATTCACTGCCAACATATCTAGGAGTCTCTTGGGTCGCTTCCCAAAGATTCACCTATGACATTTGACTCGAACAGAATTAATCTGGGATTAATTATGAGAGAGAAAATTAATCTGGGATTAATTGCGGCAAGAATATATCTCGGATTAAATTCGTCTAGAAGAGAGAACGCGATTATTTTGGAATTAATCGATAAAGTAAATATAATAGTTAAATTGGATTTTACTATTTAATTTATTTATTTGGGCTAAAATAATATATCAGATATATTAATTGAAATTGGATTTCAATAGGATATTAAAATTGGATTTTAATTCAAGCGAACGAATTAATTTGGAATTAATTCGTAAATGACTATCGCAATAATTTTGCGAGACATTTATTTAATTAAATTGGATTTAATTATTTTGCAACGGAAAATTCGTTTAGTCGGATTGAACGAACCCGGGCCCAAAGTCGTGTTGTGTAAGCCAACATAAATTTGGAATTTAAAGTGGTGGGACCCACTTAACTTACATCAACTTGTCACTATTTGTGATGGAAGTGGTTGGCATTTATAAAAGCCATCTTCTTAACACAACAAACATAAGTTTTGAAAACTTGAACTATTCATTCTCTCTTCCTTTCATCCTTGGCCGATTGCTCTCTTCTCTTGTAGACAAAATTTTTGCTTCAAAATTTTGTGAAAGCTAGCTTTTTGGGAGTCTAGTGAGGTGTTAGGGAAACTCACCCAAGAGTTTAGAACTCAACAAAACTTGGAGCTTCATCATCCATTTATGGAAATTTCGAATTTCACCAATCGATCAATGTAAGTATTCCGCAACCTATCTTGATTTATTCACACACAAATCATTGGTTAAAGATCTTGGGCATGTGTAGGACACTAACAATGGTATCAGAGCCATCTAAGCATGATTTGAAAATCTAGGGCTTATACACTTTAATTTGGGGATTTTGCTTGGAGCTTATAAGTTTCTAAATTGAGTTTTTGGTTAATGTTGGATGATGATAACTTGGAGTTATGCATGATTGGATTTGTGAAAATTGATTGGATCAAAATTTCCCCAATTTTATCACCTTGGCCGAATACATGAACCCTTGGATAACTCATGGTAATTTTTTATTTTGGCAATTGGATATGTTATTGGCATGAAATGAATGTTAATTGTTGATTTAATTAGATTGAAATCAAAATTGGATGTTATTTCTTGCCTATTACCGTGAGTATGAAGCATATTGGATGAATTGATTTTGCTTTAATTTGTGTTGGACATGAATTGAAAGTAAAACATGATTAATTAGATTAAATAATATTTTGGAAATATTAGATTAATTAATTAATTGTATTAATTACACTTTAATTGGAATAATGTGATATTTGGAATGTTATATTAATTTAATTTGGTTGTATTTGGGCTAATGGGCTTGGTTGGGCCAAGTATGGTTTCAGACAATTGGGTTGAATGTAATTGGGCCTAAACCATTTCCATAAAGTTCATAATATAACTTTTAGGCCTTAAATAATTTAATTGGGCCTAATGAGCCAAAATTGATTTTTGGCAAAGGGTGATTCCTAAATGGGCCTTGGCATTTTGGGTTGGATTCTTAATGGCCAAAGTCCATGCCTAAAGAATCAATTGAAAGCCCATTGGGCTGGATTGAAATAGTATTGGATACTAATTGGACCTTTGAGACCCAAATTGGATTGGATTTGGAATCCAAGTCTAAAAGGCACTATTATAAGTGTAATTGTTTAATTTGGAATTAAACATGAATTAATATTGGATACAATTTAAATTGGATATAAAATTGTAGTTCGATATAATTCAAGAATACTTACTTTGAGTATTTATTCTTAAATGAGTTAGACTCGTTCAAATCAATTCGTTGTATGAACATTGGATGGTCATTAATTGAAGATTAATTAATTAGATTAGATTGATTGACAACATGCTTTGTGTGAATACTTGGATGTATTTGTATGAATAATGTATATCGGATGGATATTAGATGGGTGGGGTAATTTTGGAAATTTTTGTAAATATGGTATTTAACTTAAATTGGACCTGCGTGTCCAGCCTATCGCCTCATTATCTCTTTGTATTTCTCTTCTCACCAATTCCCCTAAATGTAAATGAGGTTTCTTTATGTATTATATAATTGGGTAGAAGAATGTAAAGTGCTAGCGGGAGAGAGGAAAGAGAGAGATTTGTTCTAGGAACAAATTGTATTATATATCCATCCGCATATCATTATCAAAATTTATTGGAATTGGATGGGATCCAATTGATCTTAGAGATCTAACTAGTTAAGTTTCATACAACTTGTTGGCCAAAGTCAAGGTTGTGTGTTATTTAACGGGATCCTAGCCCACTAGGAAACTGGGTTTTCCCGAGTACTCAACAGAGGGTTAGAGGTTCGCCGAAAAATATTGGGAGGCTAGTATTAAATTTACAATTTCGTTTAATACTCGCTAAAATACGCGCTCTTTTGTTATTATTTATCTCGTTATATATTATATTAGTTGGACTAATATTATTTATTGCTTTCTTTGAACAGTTAGACTGTACTCAACACTACTCCACTTGTAGTTGGTTATATAGTTGGACTATAGTAACCATTACATTTGAGTGTACCCGAAACATTTGATTGGATAGTTGGACTATAGCAATGAAGATGGCTGGAAAGATTAGCGTTAGAGACATAATCATGAGCGAAAATGTCTTTAACGGTGCCAATTGTCCAGATTGGGAAATGAATCTCAGGATAGTTCTGGGAGCTGAGAAGTTACTCTATGTTATAGAGAGACCTCTCGGGCATGAGCCCCGACTTGAGCAAACAGTAGAGCATGAGCTTTGGAAGACTCATCGTGATGATAACTTTACTGCTCAATCCGTCATGCTTGCTGCAATGACTCCTCAATTTCATCGTCAAAACAAGGGATAAGATCCATATAACATGATATTGAAATTGAAGGACCTTCACAGATCTAACCTTAGATCTCAAAAGTATGAATTGCAAAAGAAGCTCTTCCGCTCACGTATGTTAGAGGGTAAATCTGTCGAGCACTACGTGTCGCAGATGATTGCTGACATCGAACAGCTAGGTTAGCTGGGTATTACCTTTGAGGCCGAGACTTCTATAGATTTTATCTTACAGTCTCTACCCGATTGCTGGGGCGGGTTCATCATGAACTACAATATGATGAACCAAGAAAAAACTCTTGGAGAGTTAATGGCGATGTTGAAAGAGGCAGAGCCAGAGCTTTTGAAGGGCAAGAAGCGCGAGGCGCATCTTACTTCGACATCCCAGAAGGCCAAGGCTTGGCCGATGGCTTCTGGGGGTGTGAAGAAGAAAAAAAAAGGGCAAGGCTAAATCGTCAAAGTCTTATAGGAAGACAAATGACAAATCCCAAGACGTCTGCCTACACTTTGGCAAATGGGGTCACTGGAAGCGTGACAGCCGTGAGTACAAGGGGGACTTGAAGGAAGTGAAGGCGGGCAAGGCTCTGACTTCAGGTATGTTTGTTATTGAAATAAACATGTCCACTACTGGTTTGAAAAATTGGATTTTTGATTCTGGATGTGGTACTCACATATGTACTGATGTGTAGGATCTGCAGATTAGCAGAAGACTGGCTTCAAGCTAGATCGACCTACGAGTCGGAAATGGGACGAGAGTCGCTGATTTGGCTGTTTAGACCTATGTTTTGAACCTGCCCTCGGGCACGTAATTACATTAGGTGACTGTTATTTTGTACCTAGTTTGACTAGAAACATCATATCTGTATCTTGTTTAACCCGATGCGGGTATACCTTTGTATTCCGGAACAATGTGTGTTTTCTTATATAAAGATGATATTTTGATATGTACAATAGATGTTAATAATGGTCTTTATATTTTGAATATAAATGAATCTCAAACATATAACATGACAAACAAAAGGCTCAAATTGAGTAAATCAGATGAGTCTTATTTGTGGCATTGTCATCTGGGACACATTAACAAGACTCGTATATCCACTCTTTCGAAGAATGGATACTTGGACGGATTTGATCTTAATTCATATGATGTCTGCGAATCTTGTTTGTTAGGCAAAATGGCTAAAACGCCTTTTAGTGGTAAGGGTGTACATGCCACCGAACTGTTAGACCTCGTTCATAGTGACGTATGGTGGCCCATATCTAGCCAAGCTAGAGGTGGATATGAATACTTCGTAACCTTTACGGATGATGCATCGCCTTATGGTTATGTGTATCTTATGAAACACAAGTCGGAAAGTTTTGAGAAATTCAAAGAGTTTCGACACGAAGTAGAAAAACAGACCGGCAAAAGTATTAAAACATTACGGTTGGACCGTGGTGGAGAATACTTAAGCAATGAGTTTCAAGATTACTTGAGAGAATATGGTATTCTTTCGCAGTGGACTCCTCCTAGAACACCTCAATTGAACGGTGTGTCCGAACGGAGAAACTGAACTTTGTTGGACATGGTAAGGTCAATGATGAGTCGCACTGAGCTACCAATTTCCTTCTTGGGATACGCATTGAACAATGCAATAGTTATTTTGAATAAGGTTTTGTCAAAGTCTGTTGGACAGACTCCATATGAAATATGACAGGAAAGAAACCAGGTTTTTCATTCCTGAAGATTTGGGGATGCTGGGCATATGTTAAACGTTTGGATGGTACCAAACTAGAACCGAAATCAGATAAGTGCCTATTTATAGGTCATCCTAGGGAAACCAAATGATATTACTTCTACAACCCACAAGAGAACAAAGTATTTGTTGCTCTTCATGCAGTTTTCTTTGAAAAGGAATTCATTGATGCAGTGATAAGTGGGAGGAAAGTAGAACTCGATGAAAATCATAGTGATACTGTTCCTGGCACCGACCCCTCACGGAACACGAACAGTCCATCAGGGATGTGACTATTCCACAATCTTCTAATACACAATAACCGCGTAGGTCAGAGAGAGTCCGAAAACAACCTAAGATGTATGGGTTTATGATCTCACCTCATATAGACATTATTCTCATTGAGGAAGATGAACCGACTATGTATGAGGAAGGGGTACAAGGTATCGACTCCGCTTTATGGTAAGAGGCCATGAAGTCCGAAATGGATTCCATGTATACCAAAAAAGTTTGGACACTGGTGATGCACCAGAAGGCAATAAGCCTATTGGTTGTAAATAGGTCTTCAAAAGGAAAATTGACATGGAAGGCAACATACAAACGTACAAAGCTAGGCTTGTAGTGAAATGGTATCGTCAACGACATGGTGTCGATTACGATGAGACTTTTTCACATGTTGCCATGATGAATTCCATTCGGATAATGCTTGCTATTGTTACATATATCGATTATGAAATATGGCAGATGGACGTCAAAACCGCTTTCCTTAATGAAAACCTTTTGGAGGATGTTTATATGCAACAACCTGATGGTTTTATCGTGCCAAAACATGCAAATAAGGTTTGCAAGTTACATCAATCCATTTATGGATTTGAAGCAAGCATCGCGTTATTGGAACCAACGTTTTGATGAGATCATAAAAAAATATGGTTTCATTCAAAGCGAAGATGATTCTTGTGTATATAAGAAGGTTAGTGGGAGCGCACTGACATTCATTGTCCTATTTGTTAATGATGTATTGCTTCTTGGCAATGACATTCCCATGCTACAATCGGTGAAAGCTTGGCTTTCATTAAAAATTGCCAAGAAAGACTTGGGAGAGGCAACCTTTATTTTGGGAATAAGGATCTACTGGGATAGATCTAAAAGTTGTTGGCACTCTCCCATAGCTCGTACATTGACAAACATATACGTGACCTGATGTCTCATATGCTTTGAGTATTTGCAGTCGCTATCAGGCGATCCAGATGATGGTCACTAGATTGCTGTAAAGAACATCTTTGAGTATCTTAGACGAACTAAGGATTCTTTCTTAGTATATGGGGAAGAGAGAACATGAGGTGACTGGGGGTCACCGATGCAAGTTTCCAAACCGATAAAGATGATTGTAAAGTCGCAATCAGGGTACATATTTTGTTTGAATAACGGAGCAGTAAGTTAGAAATCTTCCTAGCAAGATACTGTTACCGATTCAACAACAGAAGCAGAATATATATTGCTGCGGCTAAGGCAGCAAAAGAAGCATTTTGGATATATAAATTCCAAATTGGATTAGGAGTAGTTCTGTTAGCAGCTGAGCTGGGCTACAACAAAGGATAAGGAACCACAGTCTCATCAATGATCCAAGTATGTACTTCGACGATTTCATCTAATTGTTGAGATCATACATCGTGGCGATGTCAAGATTGAAAATATCGCATAAGATGATAACCTTGCAGATCCGCTGACGAAAGCTATATCTCTGCAAAAGTTTGAGCGACTTGTACATAGTTCAAGTTTTAGATACTTAAGTGATTGGCTATGAGCCAAGTGGGAGATTGTTGGATAATTATGACCCATAGCATCACTATTTATAAAAGACATGGTGTTTTTTTACAAATTAACTATGTGATAAAGGAAAATACTATTTATCATTTTGTAATTGGATTACTTGTATATATAAATGATAAAATTCCATATGGTTTAACCAGATTAATAAGATATGAGACAATATATTCCACGAACGGTTTAATCATTAAATATCCCTAGTTATAGTATTATCGAGACTAGACATCGAGATGCAGAATATACTATTACACTTGTATTCGTTATGGATGCTTAACGACATAGTTCTCATATATTTAAGTATTGGATACTTATACAAGTGTGATAAGAGGTTCTGTTAGCCATTGGAATGGGAACAGCTTCGCTCTGGATAGACCCCTTGGAGTCCTATTGGTATTATGACTATGTGTCTATGGGAATCCGAATCAGGGTAGGTGTATGTGATCTTTAACTTGAGACTTGCATCGCTAATACTTGCGACAATTAGTTTACATTGGTTTTGGTCTTTCGGAGCATTATCAGGTTCTGTGTACGCCTCTGCTGGGGTTACTGAGAATCGTAGTGTATTGGGTGTGATATCAAGATGAGAGTATCTGATGAGTGGTAAATATATCACTATTTCCCACTCATTTGACCTAATATTTTGTATAGATTCTTGAGTTTTGTGAATATTTTGATGTGTTTTGTGTTATTTTGTAGATAAATAAAGTTTCAGGACATTCTGGAGGTGATTTGGGGCCAAAACAGTAAAAAGGACAACAAATGGCAAAAATGTAATTTGGCACGTCGCGACACCTAATGTGCGCCGGCCTGTGCTAACTTGCACCGCTTCATGCTAAAATGCACCGTGCCACGTGTTAAAATCTGAGAAGTCTGCTAACATTCTCCGAATGCTAACGTGTGCCTGCCACATGTCAACATCGGAGGAGATCTGCTAACGTGCACTGTGACACGTGTCATCATCCTATGGTGTCGAAAATCGCCATCACCACATGTCAGCCACGTAGTCGTCCAAATCAGAAACATGCTAAGTCAATGTGCCACGTGTCAGCCACGTCATCATCAGCCAATCATCACATGCCACATGTCACAATCCTACGGTACCGACAATCAACATCGCCACGTGTCAACCACGTCATCGCCATGTCTACGCCACGTCAGAACAATCATTGAGTTGCTGATGCCCTCTGCCACATGTCACCTTATCACCTTATCCATCTGCCACATGTCGAACTCTCCGCAAGCCACGGCGCAAATCACGCGCGTCACGTCGCGCAAGGAGTTCGCGTCGCGACGCCCAGGGCCTATCGACGCCTATAAATTCAGCTCGAAATTTCAGTTTCAGATGTACCTTCATCTCTGTAATTCTCTGAATAAATAAGGAGTTGGCATCTAGTTTTCTTTAAATTTTAGTTTTGTAATTAATTTTATTTACTTTCTATAATAGTAATTTTACTTCTTTACTTTTTCAGTTTTTACTATTCAGCAATGAGGAGGTAACTTCTCCCTGCTAGGGTGAAAGTTAAATCTTTTATTATTGCTATTTAGATTAATCTCTCTTAAATAATACATTAACTATTTAAAATTTGACTTAATGAGGATACCGCTATATTGGTCGGTTGGTAATTATTATAAACGGGTTTTTAACCTGACTAAGTATGGATACCGCATGGTTGGTCGGTTGGTAATTACCGCCTATATGGCTTGTTTAGACAAATAGTGATACCGCCTTTGTGGTCGGTTGGACTTAATTTGACTTAATCAGGTTACCACCTATATGACTGGTTAGTAATATCACATAAGTTAATATATTATATTAAGGGAGATATCTAAAATAGTAGTGATAAAAGTAGATCCTCTAGCCCTAGTATTTTCTTTTATTGTATTTTTCTTTATTTTCTTTCCAGTATTTTACTTTTCAATATTTACTTTATGTCTTTTATTTTTAAGTTGTTACTAGCCCTAGTTATGTGTCGTAACTAAGTTAGTTATCTGGGTGTGGTGATGAATTCCAATATCACCGCTTTATAAGGGGTTATTTTATAGTTTCGGTAATATAAAGGTTTATTTATTCAGTTTTAAGCTTAATTCTTCTTGTTAACTGGCCATTATAAGATTGATCTGGTAAACTTAAAATGAACCTTGGAAAATGGATTTTAGGTTTAAGACCCTAGACTCAATAGCCCCGATCTTCCTTGAGGATAGATAACCCTTTAATAGATTTCCTTACAGGATAGGAATATACCTGTCGGGCGGGGGTAGCCATAATTGGAATTTAATCTTAATGAATTCCGATAACTTGACTAACATAGGAATATGATTAATTGGGTTATACTGGGTATTTGACCATCGGAAGAGGTTTTTACATAATTTCGTGTTCCAGGTTAATAAACCAATATATTACACAAACGAAAAATAATCACTTCATCATTTAAAAAGATATTGGAAGAAATCACAACCCTGGATAGTTTAATAAATTTGAATTTTCCTCAATCTACTTTTGCGTCTTTTTATTTACTTATTTTAATTTTAAAGTCACCATTCAAATCAAACAATCAATCCAATAGATACTAGTAATCATTTGACCTCATAAAATTAATATATTAGGTATTAAGTCCTCGTGGGATCGATACTTTTTATACTTCTTGAACGATACGTGCGCTTGCGTTATACGCGTGTGATTATGCACCGGTCAGTATCACTTCAGTCATATGGAGATGATGATCACACATGATATATAACTAGTACTCTTAAATGTTGCAGCTATCAGGATAATATGACTAGGTAATGATTATCCGATTCAGAGACTAGTTGCTATTGATCCGATATATGCTTCGTATGAGGCATACACAACGCCAACCCTAGGCCTAGCATGTGACATTCGATACTGGATCGTATTACGCAATACTTTGTATACTACACCTTATACAAATTATATAATCCTCGTTGAATATTTCTAGAGAATTGGGTAGGCATGGTGCTTTGCTAGAAGCCAACCATATCTTGTAAATCGGTGAGAACGTGGTACAGTGTACGCACATGTTTGGATAGTCCGATTACTATATTTACCGCCACATATCCAGGAATCTCTTGGGCCGCTTCCCAAAGATTCACCGATGATATTTGACTCGAACAAAATTAATCTGGGATTAAGTATGAGAGAGAAAATTAATCTGGGATTAATTACGACAAGAATTTATCTGGGATTAAATTTGTCTAGAAGAGGGAACGCGATTAATTTGGAATTAATCGATAAAGTAAATTTAATAGTTAAATTGGATTTTACTATTTAATTGATTTATTTGGGCTAAAATAATATATCATCGCATAAGGATCCAATCCCTTGTTCTGACGAAGAAATTGAGGAGTCATTGCGACAAGCATAACAGATTGAGCAGTAAAGTTACCATCACGATGAGTCTTCCAAAGCTCATGCTCTACTGGCTGCTCAAGTTCGAGCTCAGGCCCGAGAGGTCTCTCTATAACATAGAGCAACTTCTCAGCTCCCAGGACTATCCTGAGATTCATTTCCCAGTCGGGAAAATTTGCACTGTTAAAGACATTCTCGCCTATGATTATGTCCCTAACGCTAATCTTTCCAGCCATCTTGATTGCTATAGTCCAACTATCCAATCAAATGTTTCGGGTACACTCAAATGCAATGGTTACTATAGGCCAACTATATAACCAACTACAAATGGAGTAGTGTTGAGTACAGTCTAACTGTTCAAAGAAAGCAATAAAAAATATTAGTCCAACTAATATAAATAATAACGAGAAGTAATAATAAAAGAGCGTGCATCAGGGAGTATTAAACGAAATTGAAAATTTAATACTTGTCTCATACTATTTTTCGGCGAGCCTCTAACCCTCCGTTGAGTACTCGGGAAACCTAGTTTCCTAGTGGGCTAGGATCCCGTTAAATAATACACACAACTTGACTTGGCCAACAAGCTGTATAAAATTGAACTAGGTAGATCTCTAAGATCAATTAGATCCCATCCAATTCCTAGATCCGGTAGGTGGACATCCAATTCCAAAACATATATCCAATATATTTCCTAACATGTTTCCTCTGAATCAACTAAGCCTTGGCTTTGGCTCAACAAGCTTAATGATTCCAGTTAAGCGTGACCCATTGACAGTGGGAAAGCTTCGTAATCCACATCGATGTACAAAAGTGACATTGACTTTGGCCAATAAGTCACAACTGCCCAAGACCTGCGATGTTAACAAAGCTTTTATGGTTCAAACACATTAAACGTGAGGGCGTTTTCGTAAATTGGAAACCAATTTATTATCTTTGATTAGGTCTCATCATACACCCTTAAACATGTATTCTAAAAGCATAATAAGGCACGATAAAATTTAATAATGATATATGGATGGATATTAACATTTTGTTCCTAGAACAAATCTCTCTCTTTACCTCTCTCTTGCTAACACTTTACATTCTTCTAAAATCCAATTACATAACACTATAAGAAACCTCATTTACATTGAGGGGAATTGATGAGAAGAGAAATAAAATGAGAATATGAGGTGATAGGCTGGACACGCAGGTCCAATTTCAAATAAAATACCATATTTACAATAATTTCCAAAATTGCCCCACCCATCTAATATCCATCCGATATACATTATTCAACAAATACATCCAAGTATTCACACATAGCATGTTGTCAATCAATCTAATCCAATTAATTAATTCTTCAATTAATGACCATCCAATGTTCATACAACAATCTGATTTGCGTGAGTCCAACCCATTTAAGAATAAATACTCAAAGTAAATATTCTTGAATTATATCGAACTACAATTTTAAATCAAATTTAAATTGTATCCAATACTAATTCATGTTTAATTCCAAATTAAACATTACACCTATATAGTGCCTTTTAGGCTTTGATTCCAAATCCAATCCAAATGGGTCTCAAAGGCCTATTTAGCATCCAATGCCAATTCGATTAGGTCCAATGGGCTTTTAATTAATTCTTTAGGCATGAACTTTTGGACATTATGGATCAAACCCATAATGCCTTGGCCCATTTAGGAATCACCCTATGTTAAAAATAAATTTTGGCCCATTAGGCCCAATTAAATAATTAAAGGCACAAAATCATATTTTGAACTTTTACGGAAATGGTTTAGGCCCAATTGGATCCAATCCAATTGTCCAAAACCAAACTTGGCCCAACCAAGCCCATTAGCCCAAATAACCAAATTACATTAATACAATATTCCAAATATCATATTAATTCAAATTTAACTGTAATTACACAACTAATTAATTAATCTAATATTTCCAAAACATTAATTAATCTAATTAATCATGTTTTATCATTCCAATTCATGTCCAACATAAATTGAAGCAAAATCAAGTCTTCCAACAACATGCATACTCACGGCAATAGCAAGAAATTAACATCCAATGCGATTTCAATCCAACTAAATCATCATTCAATATTTATTTCATGCCTTTAACACATCAAAGTGTCTAATTTCAAAAATTAACATGAGTTAAACCTAGGGTTCATATTCGGCCAACATAAGGATTTGGGGAAATTTGATCTAATCAATTTTTTAACAATCCGTTGATGCACAACTCTAAGTTATCATCATCTAACATCAACCAAACACTCAATTTTGAATTTACATGCTCCAAGCAAAAAAACCCTAAATTAAAGTTCATAAACCCTAGAATTCAAAACAAGTTTAGCAAGGCTCTAGATACCATTTTTAGTGTCTCTAAGACATGCTCAAGATCTCTAAACATGATTTTAGTGTGAATAAATCAATAAAAGTTACGGAAATACTTACCTTGATTTTGGGTGAAATTCGAAATTTTCACTTTGTAGGATGAAGCTCCAAGCTTTTGATTTGTTGTTTGAACCTTGGGTGAGTTTCCCTAACACCTCATTTGACTCCCAAAGTGCTAGCTTAGATGAATTTTTGAAGCAAAAATTCAAGAAGATTAAGAGAAGGTCACGGCATTGGAGGGAGAAAGAGAGAGAATAGTGAATAGTTATTGTTTCCAAACTTGGTTGGTTTGTGTAGTAAATGTAAAATTTAAGTAAAGCCAACAACTTCCATCAATGAGTGACAATTGATGTAAGTCATGGATCCCACCATTTTAAATTCAAAATTTAAGTTGGCTTACACAACACACAACTTGACTTGGGCTCGGGTTCGTTTAATTCCGAATTAAACGAATTGTCGTCGCGACATAATTAAATCCAATTTATTAAGTAATTATGCCTAGCAAAATTATTACGATAGTCGCTTACGAATTAATTCCAAATTAATTTGTTCGCCTAATTAAAATCCAATTTTAATTTCATATTGAAATTCGATTTCATTTAATATATCCAATATATTATTTAATCGATCAATTCAAAATTAATCGCGTTCTCCTTCTATACGAATTTAATCCCAGATTAATTCTTGCCGCAATTAATCCCAGATTAATTTTCTATCTCATAATTAATCCCAGATTAATTCTATATGAGTCAAATGTCATTGGTGAATCTTTGGGAAGCGACCCAAGAGATTCCTGGATATGTTGGCAGTAAATACGGTCATCGGACTATCTGAACACGTGCAAACCCCGTACCACGTTCTCACCGATTTACAAGACATGGTTGGCTTCTAGAAAAGGCACCGTGCCTACCCAATTCTCCAGAAATATCCTCAGAGGAATATAATCTTTATCAGGCATAGTAATATAATGTAATGCGTAATACGATCTAGTATCGGATGTCTCATGCTAGGCCTAGAGCTGGCTCTGTGTCTGCCCCGTACAAAGCATATATCAGATCCCGCTTAACTAGTCTCTGTAATCGGATAGTCATGACCTAGTCATACTATCCTGATAGCTGCATCATTTAAGAGTATTAGTTCTATATCCTGTGTGACCATCATCTCCATATGACTGAAGCGATACTCCCATCTTGACATCACATCCAATACACTACGATTCTTAGTAAACCCAATAGAGGCTTACACAGAACCTGTTAAAGCTCTAGACGACAAATATCAAAGTAAATTGATTGTCGCAAGTAATAGTAATGCGAGTCTCAGGTTAAAGATCACATAAACCTACACTGATTCAGATTCCCATAGACACATAGTCATACTACCAATGTGATTCTGATGGGTCTATCCAGAGCGAAATTATTCCCGGTCCAACGGCTAGCAACCTCTTATTACACTTGCATAAGTATCCAATACCTAAATATATGAGAACTATGCCGTTAAGCTTCCATAACGCACACAAGTGTAAGACTAGTCTATTTCGCATTATCGATGTCCAGTCTCGCTAATACTACTACTACGACTAGGGATATTTAATGATTAAACCGTTCGTGGATTAATACTGTATCATATCTTATTAATCCGATTTAACCATATGGTCTTTTATCATTATATATATCCAAGTAATCCAATTACAACAATAATGATAAAATAGCAATTTCCTTTTGTCACATAGTTATTTTTACAAAACACAATGTCTTTTACAAATAGTGATGCTATAGGTCATAATTGTCCAACAGGTTGGGGGTTGTGGGTCGAGCTGATGACGATTCACCATCTGACATTCCTAGTAATGGCATGGTCCGAGAAGGGCAGATAATAGTCAGTTTGGGGGCACTATAGAATCAAAGGCTATTCTATCGATCGAGAACCTAGGCCTAAGGTCACTGAATTTCCTAGCAATGGCAACAAACTGTAAGTCTCTTCCTAAAACATCAAACTAAACACACGACAAACAGAAAACATAGAAAACCTGAAACCCAAATACCCTAACCCACAACCCATCATTCAACCAAGAAGCGCATGCATTCTACTATAGGCACTGCATATTTGCATAAAGCCCGATGACGAGCCTCATATGGAGGCACTATCCGATAAGTTGCGGAAGTCGCGGGAAACGGACGTCAGAAGGGAAAAATTCAAGAAATAAATACATCAACGAATTTAACTCGCTATTTGGCCTCGAATTCGCTCGATTAATCCATGTTTCAAAATATTAAGCCTCGAACCCCCCCACCCATCCAAAGCCACACGCCCAAGCCCAAATAAAAGCCTCCAAGCCCAATCCAAAATAAAAAAACATTAAAACACATGTCTAAATTAAATCAAATCCAATAAATTAAAACAAATTAAATAAATCAAATCAAATCCCCCTTCCTAAATTAAATAAATCACATTTTAAATTAAATAAATCACATTCCAAATTAAACATATTCCCCACCAATTAAACAAATCTTTTCCTTATAACAAACTAATTAAATATTCCCTATTATTGCACAATCTTTGTTTCCTCCCCCTCCCCATACAAGGAAACCCTAACCCACTCTTATAAAAAGACACACAAACCAAACTTTTGAACCCTAGAGCTCATACTCACGGTAAACTAAGAAATGAAAAGAAAGCAGCAGCCCCATGAGTAACCAGTCACCCACGTTCAACACATAGCAACCAAACACCCACATGGCACCACAAAAAGACACACTACTACAACACGCCCACAAACACACACTGCCACCTATACACATACACCGACCAAACCACAACAAATAAGCAACATCCTCACCAACACAACGAAGCCAAACCTGACAAGCCTTAACCGACCAAAATAGTCCAGAAACAGTCCCTAAACCACCCCTAAAATAGTTCCTAAACCACCAAAAATCATCACAAAAAATAGCAGCAGAAAATGCAGGAAAACAGTGGATAAAAACAGAGAAAACAGCAGTGAAAATAGCGAACCAGAAAAATAGCGAAACATCGAGTGAAAACAGAGAAAATAGCGAGCGAAAACAGCGAACCAGAAAAAATAGTGAAAACGTTAACCCTTCCGACTGTTGGGTTTCTAGATTAGTCCCAAGGATTATTCAAGCAAGAAATCATGTGCGAATACTCAAAGAATAATAGCGGAATCATACTTACATTGATTGGTTATGCGATGCGTCGAACACAAAAATCTTGCTCCTCCTAGGAAGCTCTCGACAATGGGCTCTTTGTGTTCCTTTTGATTTTCGGTCATCCCACCATTTGTGCTCCAAGCTCCAAGCTTTGCGAATGGTGATTCCAAGCTCAAGGGTTTGTTTCCCTATCACATATGGATGACTCGTCATGTGCTAGCATTGGAAAGATTTGCCACAAATATTCCATTTTGCTTCTCCTTGCTAACGGCTTGAAGAACAATTTTGAGAGGATTTTGGCCCTTGGCCGAAAATGGGAGGAGAAGGGAGAGAGAAGAATGTGTTGGTTATTTGGTTTCCAAAACCTAATAAAACATATACCAAAAAATAGTCAAAGCTTTTCCAAAAAGCTTAGAAAATTTTGGAGGCAAAAATGCAATAAATGCATTCTAACTACTCACATCACTCATGAATAGTGACTGGTTGTCAATTACTCAAAGTCACAAGACATCCATCACTTGAATGATGTGCGATGTGATGTGACGCGTGATGTGACTTGTGGGCTGCACTTGATTCGAAATGCTAGTGGGCCCGCCGCAAACACTCCCGGGCTTGGGTTCGCTAATTCCGAATTAATGAATTTTCCATTGCGACGTAATTAAATCAAATTTAATTAAATAATTGGCTAGCAAAATTACTATTCACGTCGTTAGCGAATTATTCTAAATTAACTCATTCGCCGAATTAAAATCTAATTTTAATTCCGCGTCGAAATCCAATTCCGTATAATATATCGAATATATATTTTATTGATTAATTCCAAATTAACCGTTCTCTCTCTTTAAATAATATTTTATCCCAATAAAATATCTCCATAATTAATCCCAGATTAATTTCTCTCTCTATAATAATCCCAGATTAAGAAGTGCGAGTCATACGTCATCAGTGAATCTTCGGGAAGCGACCCATGAGATCCCGGATATGTTGGCAGTAAATCCGGTCGTCGGACTATCCGAACAATTACGTACCTAGTACTACGTTTTCACCGATTTACAAGGCATGGTTGGCTTCTAGCAAAGCACCGTCCATACAAAATTCTCCAGAAATATTCTTAAAGGAATATGTGATCTATATCAGGCGTAGTATACGTAGTATTGCGTATTACGTTCCAGCATCAGATGTCACGTGTTAGTCCTATGGCTGGAATTGTGTCTGCTCCGTACGAAGCACATATCGGATCTCTGGTAAGTAGTCTCTATAATCGGATAATCATGACCTAGTCATATTATCCCGATGACTGCAATTCTAAGAGCACCAGTTCCGTATCCTACGTGATCATTATCTCCACTATGACTGGAGTGATATTTCCGTCTTGACATCACACCCAATACACTACGATTCTCAATATACCCAGAAGAGGCGTACACAGAACCTGTTAAAGCCCTGGACGACCAAAACCAAAGTATATTGATTGTCGCAAGTATTAGCGGTGCAAGTCTCTGGTTAAGACCAAATACACCTACCCTGATTCGGTCTTCCATAGACACATAGTCATACTACCAATGGAATTCCGAGGGGTCTATCCAGAGAGAAGATGTTTCCGTACCATTGGTAAACACAAACTCCTATTACACTTGCATGAGTATCCTATACCCAAATATATGAGAACTATGCCGTTATGCTCCCATAACGCTCACAAGTGTAATACTAGTCTTTTACGCATTATCGATGTCCAATCTCGATAATACTCCGACTAGGGATATTTAATGATTAAACCTTCGTGGATTGATACTGTCTCATATCATCTCAATCTGGAACTAATCATATGGACCTTTTATCATTTATACATCTAGGTAATCCAATTACAAATGATAAAAATGGTAATTTCCTTTGCACATAGTTAATTTGTACAAAAACACCATGATCTATACAAATAGTGATGTTATGGGTCATAATTGTTCAACAATTCCCACTTGGCCTATAACCAATCATCAAGTGTCATACACCCGAAAACTATGTATGGTTCGCCTAAATTTCTGCTGAGAAAATGCTTTCGTCAGTGGATTTGCATGGTTATCACTGATGCGATTTATTCGATCATCACATCGCCAGATGTATGATCCGAACGAATGAGATGAATATTTGAAATATATATTGTTAGACAGTTATGACCCATAGCGTCACTATTTTGTAAAT